>PVIU01004525.1:0-125733 GCA_004026605.1 Ondatra zibethicus | reverse complement strand
TAAGTATCTTTTGGCCATTTGAACTTCTTCTGTTGAGAATTCTCTGTTCAGATCATTACCCCATTTTTTAATTGGGTAATTTAGCATTTTAATGTCTAGTTTCTTGAGTTCTTTGTATATTTTGGAGATCAGACCTTTGTCCGATGTGGGGTTAGTGAAGATCTTCTCCCATTCAGTAGGATGCCTTTTTGTCTTAATGGCAGTGTCCTTTGCTTTACAGAAGCTTCTCAGTTTCAGGAGGTCCCATTTATTCATTGTTGCTCTTATTGTTTGTGCCACTGGAGTTTTACATAGGAAGTGGTCTCCTGTGCCCATGTATTGCAGACTACTTCCGACTTTCTCTTCTATCAGGTTAAGTGTGGTTGGATTAATATTGAGGTCTTTAATCCATTTGGATTTGAGTTTTGTGCATGGAGATAGATAAGGATCTATTTTCATTCTCCTACAGGTTGACATCCAGGTATGCCAGCACCATTTGTTAAAGATGCTTTCACTCTTCCATTGTATACTTTTAGCTTCTTTGTCAAATATGAGGTGTTCATAGGTTTGTGGATTAATATCCGGGTCTTCAATTCGATTCCATTGGTCAACAGATGTGGAGTAAGGGGAACACTCATCCATTGCTGGTGGGAATGCAACTTGTGCAACCACTTTGGAAATCAGTGTGGCAGTTTCTCAGGAAATTGGGAATCAACCTACCTCAGGATCCAGCAATACCACTCTTGGGAATATACCCAAGAGATGCCCAATCATACTACAAAAGCATTTGTGCAACTATGTTCATAGCAGCATTATTTCATAGCATTATTCCAGAACCTGGAAACAACCTAGGTGCCCCTCGATGGAAGAATGGATCAAGAAAGTGTGGAATATATACACATTAGAATACTACTTAGTGGTAAAAAACAATGACATCCTTAAATTTGCATGCAAATGGATGGAAATAGAAAACACTATCCTTAGTGAGATATCCCAAACCCAAAAAGATGATTATGGTATGTACTCACTCATTAGTGGACCCTAGCCATAAACAAAGAACATTAAGCTTATAGCTCACAAGCCTAGAGAAGCAAAACAGCAAGGTGAACCCAAAGAAAAACATATATAGATCCCCCTGGAAATTGGAAGCAAACAAGATCGCTGGGCAAAAGGTGAGTTTTTCTTATTAATTTTATTTCCACTTTTAGATCTTGATCAGTTTTCTTCATTTCTTTCCACTGTTTGTGTTTTCATTGATTTCTTTACAGGGTTTAATTATTTAATCTTTAAGAACCTTTCTCATATGCATAATGGCTATTGTAAGGTCTTTTTCTCGTGCTTCAGCTGTGTTGCAATCCTTAGGCCCTACTATGTTGGGTTGATCGGCTCAGGTGGAGACATAGTGTCCTGACTGTATGCTAGCGTCTAGGCATCTGGGTTTAGGAAGATTGTAATTCTTGGGATATCTGGTCTTGTCTTTGTTGGATGGGTGTTTTCTACTTTGGTTTCTGTTTACTCTCTGGTTCTTAGAGTGTGGTGGCTGTATGTCGCCTGGTTGGAAATTCTTCTGGGATTCCTCTAGGTGTGGTCCACTGGAGGGTTCCAGATAATATGTTCTCCTGCTTCCCTGGCTGGAATGTAATAAATAAGTTTTATAAAATGTTCTTTTATATGTCTATCATAGAACTTATTTGCTAATCTTCCCCCCAAAAACCTTAATTCTTATAATATAGATTGTTCAGATTTACCATACTTTAACTTTTCTATTGGTAAAAATTTTTAGAAATATATTTAGATGTAGATATTCTCTTACAGATACTTAAATGCATAATTATTGGATAAAACTGTGTATACAGTGGGCTTGTTTCCATGAATTTTTCTGTTATTGTTGTCCATTTATACATACCCATTACCTGTGGGGAGGTTTACAAACTGGAGATAATGTTGGTGTTACAGTATCTTCTGTGAAAAGATGCAAACATCCGTGGAAGACAAGGTGTCCATTGATTGCACACCATAATGAAAGGCCTCCTTTACACACAGCTTTCCTTTTAGTCACGTTATCGGAAGGATTCGCAAGGCTGAGGTATTTTGGCTGAAGAGAAGTAAGTCCTCTTGGGGACTGGAGCAGCTAGTCCTTGTGTCAGCAAATTGTGATGGGGACAGTGCGCCAAAGACATGGTGGAAAAACAGTGTGCGCAGGGTCTAGAATTTGTCCTGGGCATGGGAATGGCTACATCATTTTCTCCTTTTCCTCCAGCACTTCGTAACCTTTCCTGTAGAAGCCGTGGCAATCCCCTTGGCTGTTGAGCTCTGTTTGTTCACTCTATGCATACAGTTAAAACATGGGAGCAAGGAAACATTCCACCAAACAATTAATGCTCTAGCAATTCCTACGAAATCCACTCGTAATTACCTATTCTGCTTATGGGGAAGCTCACTCTACACTTAGTTTAGACTGAATTTAGATGTTCCCCGACAGCAGATTGTTTTTCTATTTTCTTCTTTGTATGGTCTAGCCAATAGGAAGACATCACTTTGTTCCAGAGTGCCAACTGAGAGACTTTACCTTAAACACACATATGCATTTCAACCTTGAACAAACAGGCTGCTTAATAAAATAAGGGCAAGGGTTTTCTTTTCTTTCTTTCTTCTCTAGAAATTCACAAATATCACTTGACAGCTGACAGCTCTTCCCTTACAAAAGAGGCTGTTTGCTTTTTGCTTTGGTGTTTGGGTAAACTGCAGCCCACACTGGCAGAGAATGTATTGCCCCAGGGAAGGTGTTTGCAGTCCCTGCCTTTAATCTGAAAAGAAACCCTTTCCCTTCTATCCCTCCCTCTCCTTTTGCGGAGGGAGAGTTCCAAGTGATCGCCCCAGGGGAATAGTTTCCTTAACACCTGTCTCTCGTGTAACCCCAGCAAAGTTACTTAAGACACTGTGTTCAGTGTGCCTGCATTCACAATGGCGAAGTTGAAAAGGACAGATAAACAGACAGGAGATTTCAGCAGACACTGGAGAGCTGATTGTGACCTTGCTTGGTCTCAGAACCTCAGCAGGTTGACATCCTAGCAAGCTGACTTGAACAGAAAGAACACAGGCTTTCCCTCAGCCAGGAGGCAGAGTTTCAACAGGAGAAACTTGGAAAACTCTTAGAGAATTATGGGAAGTTCGGAAATGCTCTAGCGCCCATCACACCTTTCCTTCAGGATGAGATAGCTAAGCTTCAAGTGACCCGTGGGACATTTCTGCTAAACATGAGCTCTGGGGGTAAGCCCGGCTTTCTGAGAGCTTTTAGACCTGCTCACTGGCTGCTGTGAGAAGTAATCTAAAGAGTTCAGTCTCTGGAGGCAAACAGACAGCTGTCTGCAGTTAATCCAGCTCTCTTGCTCACTATTTTGGTCCGTGAAAAGGGTGGGAGGGGGAACTGTGATTGGTATGTAAAATGAATAAAAAAGTCAAAAAGAAAAAGTACAGAATGTTTCTGAGCCTGTCTCCCAGGATGGAGGAGGAAGTCACTATTGCTGACCACTACAGAAGACAGACAATCCTGAGATGTGAATTTTGTGCACAAAGTGGTTAGAGCTATACTTTTCGTGGGCCTGCTGCTCAATGGTAACATATGTATGGTTAAAATGTGATCACTTTCAAAACTATGATTTTTTAAATTTCAATAGCGGCAGTTACCATTGACGAAAGAAAAAAGTATGAAATTTCTATATAGTCATCCTTTTTTAAAATGAAGAGTTACTTCTGACATGTTAGCATACTGTGAAATGGGACTTGGCCATTCCTACTTAAAGTTATACAGGGTTGAAGTTGTTATAGTTTTGCTGGACTTCCCTGTCAGTACCCTGTCCCTTTAAGAGACAAGCTCTACCCACTCCCAAACTCTCCAGGCAGAGGCAAGCTGGTCTCCACTCTCTTCCCTTTCTGTCCCCCACCTTCAGAAGAGGCAGCTTTCAGTCTCTCTCCCCCTTCCCTTCTCTCTCCTCTTCCCCCCTCTCTCTGTCCCTTTATTTCTCTTTTTTCTCTCTTCCCCTCACACCCCTCCCCTCCCATACCTTCCCAATACCCACTAAGTCCCCCACCCTCATGGGACTTGCCAGGGTCACTCCCTCCATAAATCATAACAGAGGATTTTCTGGTTTCTGATTTTTTTCCAAACTGTTGCCAAAGTTTGAGGACTTCTTTTGAAAACCAAGGTAATCTTTCTTATGTTGAGGTCTCACAGAACTCACTAGAAAACACCCATTTTACTTAACAATTTATATGTTGTTACTCAGTTGTCATTGAGTGGTTTTGCACTGTTCTCTTCCAGTGGAGTGACTGGGAACATGAACTTCAGTAGCTCAACACACAGATCCACCTGGGCTTAACCCTTAACACAATGGTAAAGTCAGATCTACATAGAACCAAGACATGGTTTAATTCTCAAAACACAGTCTGAGACCAACAGCATCAAGAGAACTTCAAGATTTGTTAAGATCTGGAAATTCTTGGGTACCATTCCAGATCTAGAGTCAGAACCTGATGGGGAAAATGCTAGGGTCCATATTTCTCCACACCCTCCAGGTGTTCTAATGGGCAGAGCTTCTGGGGCAAACATTTAATGCACGTTTTCATGGGTACACAACCAATTCTGGGGAGGTGGTGACTGGGCCAGGCTATAAAACTGTAATGACAGAGGAGAAACATCTAGATCAGTGTCTACTCTAAAAATAGGCATTTCTGACTGGGGCTCATATTACAATATGTGCAAGGATTTGCTTTATTATAGCATTAAGAAAAGAAGAAGGTAAGTCCGGGCGTGGTGTGCGCAAGGCACATGTGTGTAATAATAACTAGGTGGGGGTGGAAAGCAGGAGGGTCACTTGAGCTTATGAATGTGAGACTAGACTGGCCGTAGGGAGAGGCCATATACAAAACAAAAACAAGAAAACCAAAGCGAATGTTAAGGGTAATACTATAGATAAAATATATTTACTGAATGTTTGACTATGTATGTTTCATCAGAGAAAAGTAAGAAAATTCCATTATGTTCCTGTTCATTATTAATTTTTATTAAATCTTTGAGGATTTCATACAATGTATTTTGATCAGATTCTCTTCTGTTTCCCCTAGCCTGTGCTTTCTTCATCATAGAGCTGGCTCATTTTGTGTCCTCCCCGGAAAAAAGACTTACAATGTCATTTCATGTTCTTAATAGTCTTCAAAGTTCATGACACTCTGTTAGGGCTCCTCGGGAAAATGGTTGAGGAATGAATACTGAAAGATGAATAGAAAAGATGAAAAATGTACACTTATCCTAGAATACTAGCCCAGAGGTCAGTCCCGTAGGATGACTGCTAGGCTTCAGAGGTGACCTTCACCAGGAACTAGAAGAGAGAGTGCTTCCTGGCGGTGAGCGTTTTAGTTACCCTGACTCTGGCTGGCACCCACAACTTACTACACTTAGATTGTCTGCAGAATCAGGGAATAAATGGAAAAATGTCTCCCCCAAAGACATCCTAGGTCCTGGCAGACAGCACCTTGTACAAACAGCCCTTCTTGAGAGAAAGGGTGCTGTGCAGCAGGGAACTCTATAGCAGGAATCCTAGTGAGCTCATTTTTATTTGGAAGCTGAGGAAATAATCAGGTTATTGAAAAGGAAAAAGACAGCAAGTATTCATGGAGACAGGGAGTGACTGAAAGGAAGGATTCAGCTTAGATACATGAAACAGCAAATGTAAGTTAATGAATGGTGGTGCTTACTAAGAAAGAAAAGATACATGAACCACCTAGTGACTCAAATGACAGTTTGGAACTTTTCCTGGAAGGACATGGTCAGTAGGACCCTTGCATAGACTGCACAACCCTGGGTTTAAGCCCGGGATTGGGGTGCATGATGTGAAATACCCAAAAAATTAATAAAGAATTATGATACCTATATTCATGTATATATATATACATGAATATATGAAAAAAGGGATGAAAAGAGGCAGGAAGATCTATGTGAGTTCAGGGCCAGCCTAATCTACAAAGTGAGTTCCAGGATAGCCAGGACTACACAAAGAAACCCTGTCTCAAAGAAAAAAAAAGGAGTGAAGGAAGGAAGGAAAAGAAGAGGGAGAGCGGGAGTGAGAGAGAAAGAGGAAGGAAGGGAGGGAGAGAGGGAGGGAGGGAGGGAGGGAGGAAGGAAGGAAGGAAGGAAGGAAGGAAGGAAGGAAAGAAGTGGGGGGAGACATGTCTATGGTCTCATCTTCTGTCCTCTCTGTGGTGCAGGTTTTGAGGGGTGCTAGTGATCCAGTCTGCTTTTCAAACAGTCCCTATTCATCTTGCCCGTATTTATTTAGAACTGATGGTTTGTTCACACATTGCAACAAAGACGAAAACTGGTGTTCTCTTAGCTTCGCTATTGTAAGATGAACAATTGTGTGTCCCACTAACTAGAATACAAGAACCACATTGATGGAGTGCTGGGAATGCAGCATAAAACAAAGCTAATCAACACCAGCAACTGTGTGTGTCATTTCTGATTGGAAGGGTCACAGGGACCTCTCCAGGGTGGAAGAAGACCTCTAGGTGTGCATGGCATTCACACTTGGGTGTGGAGTGCCCATGCCTCCTGGGGAATTCTTCTAGAGCCCTTCATGCCTGTGGTTCTCCATTTCCTTGGAGGACTCCTGGTGCCACCAGAAATATACTACCTGCAACTCTATGAGTTTAATTGTTGCCTCTTTTGTCTATTGAACTTAGTCTTTGTGTTTAGAAGAGATACACAGTTCTTTTCTCTATGTTAAAAACAAAACAAGACAGCAAGAATAACAACAGGAAACAGGTCCAGCCCCTTTGCATTTACTTACTCACCATCCTGCTAAGAAACTGGGCATTCTTAATGGATATTACTTAAGTCATTTTGTGCCACACCTTCCTAAAGCAGTGAAAAGTGAGCAGGGATTTTTCAGGAGTGACTCTTGTACCTCTGCGGCACAGGGTAAGGACACAGAAACTGTGTTCGACATCAAATCATGATTTGGCCTCCTGAACCTTGCCACTTGTTACTCTTCCAATCAGAGCTGGATGACCTTGTAAAATGTGGCTTTGTAAAGTGGCCTCTCCTTTAGATGTCTGGGTGCGGTATTTGATTATTTGGGGTTAGACGGAACTTTATTGGGGTGATGTTCGCTGCTCTAGATGAAAGGAAGCAGAGCAAAGCCTCCCAGCCGCTGCGTTAAGACATGCAGCCCGCTCCTTATTTAACCGTGCTGTTTTATTTGCTTCTTAATGATAAAAATAGCCCAGTTAGAAAAAGAGACTACTCCGGTGCATGCAATGGACCCAACAGGAAAGAACTAGAGGGTTTGAAGAAGGACCGCTATCTGTCTGGTGAATAAATTATAAAGGAAACTACTATTCCAATATGTGATCTCTGTTTCCTTGTAACTAAATAAAGGAGAGAGCCTGTGCAAGATTGAGCTCTTCAGTGGTTGCTTGCCATGAGAAGGTTTCAGTTCGAGGCTCTCCAAAATATGAAGCATGTCTAAAGGCATACAAATGTCTGCAGCAGTAGAGTTTGGGTAAGAAAATCTAGCCTGGGAGTAGACAGTCTCGGATTCTGGTGTCCATGCTGCTGGCACTGGTTCTGTTGACAGACACCCATCACTTCTTCCTCTCCACTTAGTTTCCTTAGCCGATCAGTAAGAGCACAGGTCCCAGCTGGATGAAGCTCCCTTGTCTCATGCTTGGTAAGGGACTGAACTTGTTAGGTCCTTGTTTCTGACCCCATCTCAACGGGGCTTCTCTAGTGAGGTGGTGCAGGAGCCATAGACCCTGGATGGACCTTCGTTCAAACAAAACCCTTCTAAATAAAACACATGTGGCCTAACCATCTAGAGTGTTTGTAATGTTGCAAACCTAACACAAAAGTGACGTTTCCTGTCTGAGAAAACGCCTGGTTCCCAGTCTACAGTCTAAAGGTGGGCGGCAACAGATTGTCCTAATAGCGATTAGTCATAAATGTGAGTCCTGTGTGGAGAGGTAAAAGGGAAAGTAGGGACCTTCTGTGGCTCTCCACTCCCTGGAGTAAAGCTGCCTCTATCTCCGTGGCAAGCCCCAGGCAGTGTTCCTTACAAACAGGGACCTGCCCAACCAGTTCACCGGAATGTTTTTGCACAGACTATCTCCTCATTCAGATTTCTTCTGAAATTGAAACACCCTAAAAGCATAAATCATGTTGCTGTTTTAAGTAGTAAATGTTGCACACACACACACACACACACACACACACACACACACAATCTGTTGCTATTGTTTTCTTTTTGACTGCACAGACCTACCTACCACTTTGAACCAACAAAAGCAAAAGTGATTAAGCTCTCTGCTGCCTTCTTCCTTTTAGAGACAACTTTTTTTTTCCTAGGTTGCATTTGTTCTCTGAGTGACAGGGATTAAGCTCTCTTGATGTAATCTTTCCTCCTATTGCACACCTCTCTCGTCCTTCTCCCTGCAGCCTATGGATGGTTTTCTGAAGATATTTAGTGTGTATATTCTTTGCTGGTGCTTTTGGATCGGCAATTTATACATAAAACAAAAGATCTAAATTAAAACTCTCCCTCACCAAGCCATGGAAAAGTATATGAAAACGTTTTATGCTGATAAATTTAGTACCCGTGAGCTCACTTCAATGAGCAATGTTATCTGAAGCCATAGCTGAAGGAATTGGTGTGTTTTCCTCTCCTATTTATACTTTGATCCAGTTCTTTATTTAGTCCCACAAAAGGACTTTAAAAATAAAAAAAAATAAAAATCTTGTGTAGTGCTGTTTCAGATAATTTTCTTGATCTGATTATATGAAGTTTCTAACTAAATAGAGCTAGTTTGTGTTTTGTATTCAATGAAAGAGAGAAAGGAGATGAGAGAGTTACTATCCCTTACTCCTCTTGCAGGAGCCCCAGCTTCAGTTCCTAGTACCCATGTGGCTGTTCATAACCAACCATGACACTAATTCCAATGAATCCAATGTCCCATTCTAGCCTTCATGAGTCCCAGTCATACATGGTGCATATGAATACATGCAAACAAAACACTTCTTCACAAGAAATAAAATGAATCTCTCCTCCCAAAGAGGGAAAAGTATGTCCATTTCCTTGTTTGTGTAATAGAAATGGTAGTTCAGTCTTATATAAGCTGAATTTATTGATTTCTCTCATTAAAATGCAAACATGAAAGAACAAAAGGCATTTTCTTTGCCGAATTTTGTTTTTTCATATATCATCTTCAGAGTCTAAGAAATGAGTTGATCTGAAGTTCGGTGTTGATTCCAGCATCTCCCTTGGCACAGAGTCAGGATGCCAGCTGTACCCACCAAGAAGTCAGCTGACGAGTAGCTCATGGCTGGCAAACCAGATGTAGTAGTTCATGTCACACGGAGTGACAGTTGCTGCACTCTCTGAGGGCCCATGGAAACAACCCTCCTTCTCTGGCTGACCCACAAAACGTGCTTGGATGTAAGCATCCTTGGGAGCAGATGGCTGTGCGTGGAACCACACACATTTTAGTGTGACCCGTGAGTCCTATAAACTAACATGCCACTAGCGGACTCTGATTGTTTTGTTTTATCCCTTAAGAATTAATATATCAAATCTAGATGAGAGGTTTTCTAAAGAATTTCATGGCAATGTGAGATTATATATAGTATGTTGATACATTCAGTGAATTACCTGACATTTTAATGTTAGATATTTATTTTAAAGATTAAGTAGTTTGGCTTCTGTGTTGAAATACCCTGAATATAATAGTAACTAACTTTGAGATTTAGGACTTATTTTCCATCTTAAGATCTTGTATGTATTAAGCTTGTGTGTGTATGTACATATGTGGGTATACACATGTCAACAGCACATGTAAAAGTCACGTGACAAATTGCAGAAGTCAATCCGTATCCTTCTGCCATGTGGGATTGTGGAATTGGACTCAGAAGTACAGGTATGATCACAGAGATAGATGAAGTAATTCCATTGTAAGGTCAAATACAAAAGCTAGTTAATGTGGCTGCCAGAGACCTCTCCAGTCCTGATCTTCCTACTTATTAGTTACATGACATTGGACAGATTACATTATTTACCTGTGTACCTTTCTCCTGTGTTAAAAGGGGATTATAACAGTAATCTTTCTTGGGCCAATAAATTAAATCAGAACATGTATGTCAAGTCTGAGAATTGTGACTTACTTAAGAAGTGTCTAACAAATGTTCACTATTTCCATACTGTGACTGTTTATGCGAATATGTCCTTGTATGTGTATATCATGTATGTGTTTCTATTGTGTGTACATGAGTTTTGTGTGCCTGAGTGCCTGAATGTAGAGTCCAGAGGAAGACAGAGTGTATTTTATTCCTATGCACCTTATTGCATGGAATCAGGGTCTCTTGCTAGCTAAACCTGGGCTTGCTTAGGCAGGCTGACCAGTGAGCTATTTAGATCCAACTGTCCCCACTTCTCAATACTGGGATGACAGGCATGTGCAGCCGAGAGAACTAGGGATTTGAACTCAGGTCTTCCTGATTGCACAAGTGCCTCCCCACTGAGCTATCTCCCCAACTTCACAAATAATGAATTTTTAAAATTATTTGATGCTCATACTTTAATAAGTTCTATTGTCTTCCAAATTTTTGAACATATGCAATGATCAATTTGAATAACAGTGGAGAAAGTTATTTTTGGCTAAAAGAAAAGTAAAATGTTCTTTATTAAGCTTATTACTAATTAGTCTACCTGAGAGTATTGGACAATAAAATGATATTTTAGAAATTGTTTGTAGACATTTCGTTGTGATTTATCTGTGATAAGTCAGAGCCCTGCCATATGTCTGGGTGAGAGGTCATGGACTCTGTGAATGTAAGGGCTTCTTTATTCTTGTTTCTCCTACTGTTTGTTGAAGCTACTTCAAAATATTACTCTTCATCCATAATTAATCCAATATCTAATACTAATAATGTCTTTGGTTAACAACACATTTATAATAAACATGCATGTATAGATAGTTTCTGTACTCTTCAAAGGAATCATCGAAAGAATGTACTTTTAAATGATTGAACACATTTAGAACTTCAGAGGGGTCTCTAACAAGCAAACTTGGGCAGTTGCATTGCTTCGAAGTCTCTTTTGCCCTTACATTCAGTACAAACATATTAGGAACACGAAATGTCATTATTTTAATATTACTTTTTTCCAGATAATCTCACCTAGTTTGATTACTCAGTTCAGCGGAAAACCTTTTTTTAAAGGATGCAAATTTGTCACCATTGGTGGGATTCCAGCAATGAGTCACAGATTGATTCATGATTTGCAGCAGATTGCTCCAAGCTCCGGGAACACAAAACATTATAAAGCCTGGCACCTAGCAACGTTCAGCAAATGTCTGGTGAATCATTAGGGCTGATCTCTAGCAAAATTTGTTAGCTCCTTCAGTCAAGCCGTACAACTCAAGCCTTCCTGATGGCTCACCTTGTGTGGAGTTTGTTCTATTGTTTTGTTTCTGACTTTTCCTCTTGAGGCCTGAATCCAGGGCCTCACACATCTGAAAGCATATAGAACTGTGTTCTATAGAACTGTATTCCAACTCCCCCAGGTTGTCCCGATGTGTTAGTGAGCAAATGTGATTTCTCTAATGATTTTACCCACCTTGGTGGGTGTTGTGCCATTCACATATGCTAGTTACTGCTTTTCTGTGCAGTCGGAATGTGTTGACTTCCTGGGAAGCTAGTAAGCCTTTTGTAATATAGCTAAGCAGCAGAAGGCTGGACATTTGGGAGCTTATCAAAAGGCATTGTGCCTGGAAGGCTGTTCTTTTTTCTTTCTGAAGAACATTTCTTTTTCTCTAGATTTATGCAAATTTAAAGAGTCCAGTCCAAGCCATTGTTGCCACAGATTGTTAGGCAAGAAGAAACGTTTAAGATTGCAAGCTCTTTTCTTGAGATTAGTGAGTCATTCCCGCTATACAAATGATGTAAGATGTCAGAAGTTACTGTTTGAATGAACCGAAATTAATTGCAATAAGGATTTTAAATGATATATATAGTCATAAAAATACTTTAAATAGGTCTCTGTATTTTAAAATCTTCTTTTCTGTCTGTTACTGTCTTTGATAAAATGTATAGTCTAAGTGCAAAGTAACTGTTTCTTTATTATCCCACCCCCTTCCCAACCCTGGGCATCAACCCTCGAGCCTGAAGCATGCTAGATAAATTGTCTGATACTCACTCAAATCCCCAGATATTTTTTTTCACTTTTTATTTTCAGGTTAAATCTGGATAATTTTCCCAGGCTAGCTTTAAATTTGGGTTTATGCTGCCTCCATTTCCTTACTTGTAGGTACTGCGTTCATATGCCACCAAGCCAGGACTATCTTATGTTTTTCTTTCAATTAAAATGTCACTAAAAGCCACTTAACTCCATTAAGTGTATATTTTAGTATTTATATCTAAATGAAAAACACCATAATATTTCAGACCTTGCTATTAGTGAAAATATGGATGTTATTCTCAATTCCCCAACTTAAAAGATGAGGATTTCAAAACTTAAATATTTTATATTATGTCATACTCTAATACATACTGACAACATTAATAATGAAACAGAGAACCAGGCACGTGGGTGGTGCATGCCTTTAGTCTCAGTACTCGGGAGGCAGAGGCAGGTGGATCTCTGAGTTCATGGTCAACCTGGTCTACAGAGTGAGTCCCAGGACAAGCTACACAGAGAAACACTGTCTCAAAAAACCAAACCAAACAAATAATGAAACAGAAAAAGAATAAAAGCAAAGATTTTTGATATTGTGGGTTGGTAGTAAAACTTCCACCTTTGTAATTACTGATCTGAATGCTATTTCTTTAATAATATTACATGTTTATATGGGACTCCTCGGTAGAAGAGCTGGGTATATTTGTTAGTACCAGCACAATCAAAAATTGCATCAAACTTTGCTTGGCCGATCGCTCACTTCTCTGCAGGATCCAGGTCTGCTTCCATCAACATTCAGGAAGTTTGTGACTTCATTTATTTTTTTTTCCTGTGGATACTGCCCTAGTATTTGCATGCCTACATAATAGTTTTAGTGAGGCTATCATCCTCGGTAGAATTGATAGATTATCAGAAACCCTGTTTGAGTATGGCAGTGATAGATGATGCTTTTGTTTACATGTCTAATTGTAAGGGTCTGGAAGCATTCCTTTGATGAAGCAAGAGCAGCTAATGAAGACAGTTAAGTAAACAAACTATTATAATGAGTCTCAGGGTTCATGGAGACATTCAGCTAATTTGCTTCTTGTCCCTGGCCCGAACTTTTATCTTCCCAAGCAGGGCACCTGTTTTGAACTTACTGGAAAGCCATGTCACATAAGCTAACACTCTCACTCAGAATGTCAGCGCCAGGGTAGGTGGTGACGATCACCCAGCAGCCGAAGCCTTTTAACTAAGGAAAGAGAAGCACAGCAAAGGAAGGGCCCAGACCAAGATCACACAGCCAGATGATGAAAGAGGCAGCCAGAAGTCCAGGTTCCTGACTATAGGATGTGTCTATCCTTTAAAATTGTGTGTCTATAATAATAATAATACATAATTTCTTGATGATGACTCTATCTCAGCAATAATACCAATGCCATACTATCAAGGTTCTGAAGATAATATTGGGTAGTTGCTCTCATACTGTCATTTGTAAGAAGTTTCCTCTCATATATTTAGTGTTTACTCGGCGCCAAGTTTAGTGCATAGACTGTTGCATTTCATTGAACTTTAGATTGAATTTCTGTTTTGGTCTCAAGAATTATGTTGTAATAGTCTGTTTTTATGCCCAGCCCCCAGACAATCTCATCCCACAGCCTTGGTGGTAAACCGAATTAGTTTTGCAGGAGTCTGCTTCTTCTAGAAGACTAAGCAAGGCATCAAATCCTCCCTTTGTAGTAAGACAAGCTGCCAGAGACGTGATTGATACTGCAGACAGAAGTGGACTTCAAGGGGAGAATAAGCAGATAAGTGTAATAAGTAGTTAATTCTTTGGGTTTGCTCTCAACGTCTTTTGTCGAGCAGCTGAAGGTTGCTGTTCCATCAAATGCCAAGGCCCCTCCTGTGTGTGGCGGGGGAGGGGGGTGGAGGGGGTGGGTCGGCCTCTGCTCATGTTTTCTGGCTGTTTTCCCTGCTTGATAAATGAGTACAAGACGTTCCAAAAACTACCAGTGGTAACATCTTTTTTTTTTTTCTGGGAAACTAAGTCATTAGGATATGGAGCAATACCTCTGAAAGTGATCTTGATCTTGATGCAATGTTTTCTGTATGCATGTTCTCCCACAATGTTTGACTCTGAAAACAAACAAAAATAAACAAAAAACAAAACACAAAACCTCAGTGCTATTAAGTATCCTGTGTTTTATTTAATCCCTTCTGGTTATGTCAGAATCATTTTTCACTTCTCAAATCTTTTCCTTGTTAATCTTATTTTGGGCCAGCCCAGACAGTAAATCTGCCAGACAGCTTCAAGCTACTGTGGCTGCAAGAAGCCACACTAAGTGAAGCTGTATTAGCAAGGTTGATGGACCCTGTTAGAGATGAGGAGTCTACCTTCATTAATTTTGTACACATCTTGGAAATTCAGACAATTTGGATACATTACCAAACCAACAATTATTTCATTATAGTAGATAAATCAGAAGTCAGCTCCCAGGAAAATTAGAGAACCATGCCAGGCCTGCATGGTGCTGGCATTAAAAAAATACTGTTTAGTAACTGCGTTCATTTATGGCATTTTTCTGCTTCCTTAATGCTGATGAGTGAGTGCGTGAGTGTGTGCGTGCATGAGTGCATGTGTGTCTGTGTAATTATAGAAATCCTTGGGTTTGGGAAGATCACAAAGGTCACCAGATTCAACCTCCCCAGCAGTCTGGCCTTTAACTCCATAATTACAATTTGGAAGCATCCACCTTCTAATTCTCTTAGAGGGAAGTAGGGAAGAAATGTCATCTGGTTCATCCTCTGATCACAGAAAAAATGATGAACTGGGAAGATGGTGTGGCCAATAAAGTGTTGGTCCCATAAGTGTGAAAACCAGAGTTTGATCCACAGAATCCACCTGAAAAAAAAAACAAAAAAAACAAAACGGGAGTGTTGTGTGCTTGTAATCAACGCTGGGAAACTGAAGACAGGAGAATCCCTGGGGCTTGCCAGATAGCCTGTGTAGCCTAACTGGGGACCCCAGGCCAGTCACAGACCCTTTCTCAAGCAAAAAAAGTATGTGCTGCCTAAAAATGAATGAATGACTCCAGGGATTTTCCCCTAGGGTCCAATACATATACACACATGTACACATGAACTATATTCACCATACATGAAATGCGTACACACACACACACAAAGCAAGAGAAGAAAATATATCACTAGGTATAGATAAGTAAGTAACAGAAACAAGTAAATAGCACAATAATAAAAAACACCATCTAATATGTGGATAGATGCTCAGGATTTGTTTTAAGGCAAACTGTTGACTTTTGCTAAGTATTTCCCTGAAGGCCCAAACTTCAAGGCAAGGCTGTGGTTCAGGTGGAGAGTTTCCTTTGCTCATGTGAACCACTAAGCCCACTCCTAGGATTGCAAATTCAAAACGCAAAAGCAAATGGCACACATGGTTTCAGACTTGAAAGAATATCTCATTTATAAATATTAAATCAGAAGCAGGACCTCCACAAGTCACCGTTCATTGTAGCCAAATTCTTTTCTCTTTCTTTAGAAACGGGGGTCCCTAGGTTCATCACAAATAGCTGAGGATGACCTTGAACTTCTGACCCTCCTGCTTCACCTCCCAACTGCTGGGATTCCAGCGTGCCCCATCATATCTGGTTTACGCAGTGCTCGGTATTGAGCACAGGGGCTCCTGAATACTAGGCAGGTACTCTGCCATTTGAGCTGTGTCTTCAGCCTCCAGATTCTTTTATGAGGTGATTGTTCACCAGTGAGAGCAAAAACAATGCAAAAAAATTGTGGCTAGTTTGTGTTGAAGACAAGGATGGCCTAAAGTTTATGCTTTGCTGTTTTGGAAACTTCAATATATGCTTGCTAGATCTACTCTTCTAGGATTTCTCTTTCCACTTCAGGAGTGGTAAAATAATCTCCCCGGACAACACTAACGTTTATATTTAAGTGAGGTGGTTTAGTGGGTGGTATCCCCTCTCAGTGAGTAAGAAAAAGGCTTTCCTAATGTCATAGACCTAGCCAGTTTCAGAACCCATGGCTCAACGAAGCTCTTTCACACTTAGCCGTGACAGATGTGTTTCAAATAGCATTGGATACCTTTAGTCCTAATGTGTCACCCTGTTCCTCTACTTGCTGTCTGTCATTTATTTTAGAGTGCTCTTTGATTCTACGTTTTTTTCCAACTCGGTCTTTTTGAAAAAAAAAAAAGTTACTCTCTGGTACTTTTATGCATGACTTCAATGTATTTAGACCATATCCAGACTCAACAGCATTTCCCAAGTCATCCTCACATTTCTCTCTTGATTTCATGGCTTTTCCTCTTTCTCCCTCATCCTCCTTTAAATAAATGGCTTTCAACAGGCTTGGTCACTATTATACTTCTTTACTACTTTGAAGACTATTTTTTTTTACTGCTATCTAATTTTCCATCTCTTAAAGTGCACATTTCTTATATTTTTTATAGTCTCCATGCTTAGAGCAGAAATATGTTTCTCCAAAGGTATTTTGTGCAGTAGTGAACTTTGTAGAAGCCTGTCCTGGGGGCAATAAATCAAAGCTAATTTTACAGCAAAATGCAAAGGATGCATGAGAAGGAACTGTGGGAGATAGCATTGAAAAAAATACAGAATACCACGTGGAAATGCTTGTGTTTCTTAGAGGTAACATTACAGGTGATGTGAGTCTTCAAATATGGGGTACAGTACTCAAACAAGTCATGTGACACTAACACAACAGCTGCAAAGTATCAGTCTTTTTCCATCTGCAGTTTTGTACTGTTCACTTGTAGATGTGTTTGTTTGGTCATGATGTCTACAGTCCCCACTACTGTGACATCTAGTTCTTGCATCACCAACATTTGGGGTCACTGTAATCACCACCATCTGCCGTTTCTTTCCACCTTTCCTTCATCTTTTGTCTTTGGAATTCCACATTTCCTTTGGGACAATGTCACAGCTGTTCTTAGGTTTGCAACACTTCTTGAAGGAAAAAAAATTAGATATCCTGGGCACTGAGTGATCACTGTGTCCCAGAAAATACTGAAAAACAGCATTGGTGTGTAGACATTTGAGGTACTACTAAGTGCTTGTTACTCCTGACTTCACAGGTAAGTATTGATGAAGAAACGGATTCTTCTTTAGATTTTAAAATTTTACCCTGAGAATAAAGCCCCACCCACTCTCTACAGGCTTAGACTTTCTCAAGGCCACAGATCTGTCAGAGTCGGGTCTAAGTGTGTTTGGGGGTCCTAGGGGGTGGAGTTGAACTCTGCAATTGGCCACAGAGGTCAGTCTTTACAAGGCATAGCAGCATCCAGCAGTGCAGAAAGGCATCCTGTCCCCTTGTTTGCTGAGGGTCAGAGGGTAAATGCTGTTGTGACAGTTGGGTGGACTTGGCCCACTTCCTTGTGGAGGGTGAGAAGGAGATGAGGCGTTGTTATTGATCTTGGTGATAGCAGTCCCAGAAGACAAGCTCTCTGCTCATATGGTCTTTTTAGATAGACTTTCAATTCACATGAAGATTTTCTATGGTAAATGAGAAGATAGAAAAGCAGTCATGGGCAGAAAAAGGTGATCTCTAGCCCGTGTGTTTCCTTGCATGGATTTTAAGTCACAAAGTCTCTGCATGCATATGTTACCTCTTGTGTAATGTGTGCAGAATGCCAGCCCATCATAATCTTACTCCAGTACTGCCTTTCTGATCATCTCTTCCCATGAGACCCCAGGCTTAACAACTCCAGCTTTCTGTTCAGATGCATTTTATAGTTTTCTTGTCTTTGAGATGATGCTTTGCGTTAAGGATGTATCCTCCCTCTTCCCAAGTCCTTCTCCATCTTAAAGATCAACCTCTTTATCCCTCCCACAGAGAATCAGTGACCCCTCCTTCAGTGGTCCCAGGTACTGTAACTTTGACTTTTAACTTAATGCTAACATTTATTCCAGCTATCATCTCGAATAGTTACACATCCTGACCCTCTTCTTTATATGTTTATATAGAAATAGCTACTAGATGGGGACGATTTAGGAGCAACACTGCATCATATTGTTGCTTTGATATTTTCATAGACCATATGTAATAAAATATGCAGGCTTATTCTTAAAGGCAATATGCATGTGTGCTAACATATGTTTGATCTCCAATAGATACTCTGTAATATTCCTTCTAGACTTACATCTTCCATGGATATGGTTTGATGTTAAGTTATAATTGAATCAACTAACTTTAAACCTTAACTTTCATATTTTTTCTCTATGTTTCCTTTGTTCCTATTAACAAGGGAAAAGAAGTAGAAGGTTATAGTTAGCACTTTTGCACATTGTCAGAGTCAGTCTGGAGTGGGCATAGCTTGTGTGGTGGTTGAGGATCATGCATCAGTGCCAGTTTGCTTACATGAGTGCCAAGTTAGTGGCCCTGACTAACAACATATCATAGCTGCTGAATAAAAAAGTTATACAAAGGACCTTTTCGGCACTAAGAGAGGAAAGAAGATGGTGAATGTATCTTAGATCTAACAATGCTCAGACCGAAGAATCAGCGACCTGACTTTGCTATAATTCTCTAAGCCCAGGCTGCAGCAACTATACTATTTAGTCCATCTGGGACATTATAGCGTAAGCTCCCCATTCTACATAGAATCTTTCTGAATAGAAATCTGCAGCATAAAGAGCAATAAATCACAAGTTGTGGGTTAGAATATGAGTAGTGCTGGCCCCGCACTCACTTAGCAACCCAATTACAAATCATAGTGAATTATAACCTTTTTATTCTCTACCTCTCTGTCTCTCTCTGGGTCTTTCTGCCTCCTCTTCTAAACACACACACACACACACACACACACCCCTGTCCTTCCATGTCTTGTCCATCTCTTTATCTCTTTGTGTTGATAAGAATAACAAACAAGGTCTTGTGTGCTAGGCAAATGCTGTGTCACAGCCCCTAGTGTTGTTTTTATTTTTCATGTTGTTAGATCCACTGTTCCAGTGTGTATGTGTGTATATGCCTGTGAGTGTAATTGTGTGTGAATGCACAGGCATGTGTATGTAGATATGTATGTGCACACACGCACATGCAACACCTATGCGGGTTTTTAGATACACATGTTGAAGCCTGGCTTTGCCACTTGTTTCCTTCTATGATTTGAACATACTTGGACTTGACTCCATTTTAAGAAATTACTTCATCATTCTTATTATTACCCTATAATCTTAATTTTATTTCTTCAATATTAATTACCCTATAATCTTAATTTCATTTCTTGATGTTTTGACTTAGGTGTTTCTGGTTGGTTGGTTTGTTGGATTTGCCATGCTGGGGATTGAACCCGGGGCCTCACAGGTGCTAAGCGTGCACTGTACCTACTGAGCTACTTTCCTGTCGCTGTCTAAAAAGAGTCAGTCTGAAAGATATTTCAGTGTTTACTTGAAGCTGCATATATTTCTCAGATGCATCACTTCTCTTGGGTCTTTTTAAGACTCTTCCCGACAGACCGTTTCAGCTAAAGATGAATACAGATAATGTTTTCTTACAAAATCAAAACAGCGTCCTCCAGAGCCTGGAAGATCTGGCTCAGCCACCCAGACTCAGAGGCACACCTACTTGGTTGCACCACTTTTTAATCGAGTTGTGAATCAGGATTGGTAAGCTGGGAATAAGTCAGTGTGCTATGTTTGTAACAGTGGAAAGCTCAGGAGAGCAATGCTTAGCAGGGGGCACATTGCTGAAGGGAAGCGGCAGTCCACTGAAGTCCGTTCTGTCCATAGGACCATTCAGTTTCCCTTGCTGACCATGTAAACAAATAGTGCCCTTTTCTGAGGCTGCGTTCTCGCACATTGTTGGCACACGTGCAAGACACTAATCTCTTCTTTAATGAGCACTGGTGCCACAAAGAGTGAGGACCTGGGGAGGGAGCCAGAAAATCTGAGTTCTGAGCTCAGCTATAAGCGTAATTTATGTGTGAACTTCATTATCCATTTAATTCCTCTGTAAGCGTATTTCCTTATTTGAGAACCAACGCTAAGGAGAACAAGCTTGTTTCCCAAACCAGACCTCTTTTTAGGAGAACTTTTGCTGATGGCACACTCCTCAAGCTGCAGGAATTACAGAAATGAAGGGGGCAGGGCCACTATTCTCAAGGGCCTCTTTATTCTAGGAGTTGTAAAGACTTGAGTTTAAGGTTCTAAGATGAGATAGGCAATAACAAGAATTTGGTGAGAAATTAGCAGCTGATTACCTAGAGGAAACAAGGAAACATGAGTGAGTAAGGAACACTTGAGTATGCAGCAGACTGTGTTGACTGCAATGGCAGTAGCTTGTTATGAGAGTGCTGGGGTTTTTTTTTTTTGTGTGTGTGTGTGTGTTTGTATTTTTGAGGTTTCCTTTTGGAGAAAATTATGGAACTAGCTGAAAGATAGTAAAACATAATATATGTGTGCTATGTATAAGGCACAATGAAAATAAAATCCAAAGGCAATTATTGCATATCTCTAAGCTGCTACGCCCCTCTTTGTCAGTTAAAGGAGATTTTCCTATAAGTACTCCATTGAGAAAATCCTAGCGCTAGAATTATCACAAGATTATTATCAAAACCTCTTCCAACGTGAGAATTTGGTCTTCTTTTATAAAACACAATGCCAGGAGCTGCATTCAACTCTGATGTTATGAACCCTGTTGGCCATTAGAGGATGTAACAAATGCTTCAGGTGTTCCACATCCGTGAAAGACAACACTCTACTGTGACGTCCCTTGGCATGTATTTAGTGTTAGACCATAGTTTTTCCTCCCATGCTCTACCATCCTGAATGGAAGATGAGGAAGCCTGATGCCATTTGTGTCTGGAAGGGTATCTACCACATGCTGGTCTCAGTTTGTCATACCTGTTAGAGATGGGAGAGGCCCAGAGCAGCATCAGTTACTGTACATCCGCCTAGGGCATCAGTTGTCGTTGCTCTGGTATTTCCACTCTCCGGTTTTTAATATGAAGATGGTCATGATTTCTGTGTGCATTTTCTAGTGAAAGGCTGATTTTCACTAGATGACCACAACATCCACGGTTATGCATAAATACTAAGGAGGCAAAGCCATCAAGGGTACACACAGAATTACTGCAGAAATACATCAGGATTTAGCCATTCACTTAAAGCGCATTGGGGAGCAGACAGGCAATACCAAATGCAAGTAGAAAATCACTGGGAGAGTAGATTTATCCAGGACACGCATATGCACTCGCCTTTAATGCTTAGCATCTTGTAGTGTGACCCAAAGCAGCTATAGCAGAGCACAGCTGGAAAGAAGGGGCAGGGGCCGTGAGTCAGAGAACCTGTGCCGTCTGTGTGCAAGAGAGAGGCAGGACTTTTCAAGTTTCCTCCAAAGCATAAGACTGTGACTTCTACCTGAAGTTAAGGAGCGACAGTTTGAGGAAATGAAAGGGGAGTGTGGAGTCACCAGGCCTAAAGCTGGATAGAAATCGACTGCCCTACCAGTCTTCCCAGGAGGAATTCCAGAAGGGACAAGTGGCTCACAGGGAAGTTGTCTGTTTTCACCAATAGTAAAGTTTATATTGTGGTCAAATAGACAAATGCAAGTTCCCAAAACTCTGGGGTCGTATTCACGTCAGGGGCCAAACCATGATGACAGAGTCTAAAGAACAGATTGAAAGACTGAGGTACTGAAGGGAAGGCTTGTACTTAGCATAAAAAGCCAGAATCCTATCTTATGCTTGTGATTCTGGGCACAGAGACCTTTGGTGCATAATCGCTACAGGCAAGAAGGGTCACTTTTCTATGGTTTTAGGAAGAGGAGAGTATTAACATACAGTATTGCATTGAGCTATAATTCAGTAGATTGTAGAAAACAACTTGGTATGCCCTATAATTCTCTTGAATGAATACTTGTTCATCATATATTCATTCAAAGGGACTAACCTAAAGCCATTGTGGGGCCCAGACCCATGTTTCTGGTTCTTACTGTATAAACCTTCCCTCCCTGCCTGTTGACAACTTCACTGCCACTTGGTGTGGTGGCAGCCCTATGGACATTGTGGCATCAAATAGGAAAGGCCAAAGACAGGGATATAATTATTAATCAGACTATTGAAGCTTAAGACACTGTAATGCTTTGGAAATAAGTATTTGTGGATGGCATTCATAGCGAAGAATGGATCTGTGCACATGAATAAATAAAAACGGTTGTTATTTTTGTAGAATCTATCATGTAACTTATGGCTGTGGGGCTAGTTAGGAAAGTCAAATATAATATAGAATAAAATGTTGATGTTTAAGATGAAAGTGTTCAAAAATGTTCAGTAAACCTAACCAGTATTTGATGAGAACAGGTTTGATTTGAAGACCTGCTATTTGTATATCAAGCCAGTGGGTGTGGAGATGAGCTTATTTATTTTAATGAGGCATGCCAGGTACCCAAATGAGGAAGTTACTTACTTATATAATGAGGTTGTATGCTAAAATATTAAGAAGTATTTTAAATAATAACTAGGTACTAGTGATAATACTGTACATTTTGTATTGTGGGATTGCATTAGATTTTTGCAAAATTCTCAAGATGAACAACTTAGAAAAAACCCAAAATGTTCATTTGGGATCTTGGTATCAGGGGTTTCAGGCCATGGTCAGCCAGCCCTGTTTCTTTCTGTCCTGTGTTGAGACAAACCATCATAGCTTGCCCAAGTGTCAGAGAACATATCAGAGTCTCCTTACACCCTTCAACACCCACTTCCTCCCACTAAGGCCTGCTGCTAAAACTTCAGGCCCTGAATAGCACCATCAGCTGGAGAACAAACCTCCAACACGTGAGCTTTGGAGGAACACACAAGATCCAAACCACAGTACGGTCTAAATAACAAGTACAATGTCTAAAAAACAGGGGAACAATGGGTGGTAGCTATCAGCTTTGGAATAGT
Source organism: Ondatra zibethicus (assembly GCA_004026605.1). NCBI lineage: Eukaryota > Metazoa > Chordata > Mammalia > Rodentia > Cricetidae > Ondatra > Ondatra zibethicus. The sequence continues at coordinate 102,621 of PVIU01004525.1, read as the reverse complement.
GTGTGTGTGTGTGTGTGTGTGTGTGTGTGTGTGTGTGTGTGTGTGTGTGTAGGTTTGCATATACCACAAGTATACGGAAGTAAGAGGATAATCTTGGCTATCAGTCTTCATTTTCCAACCTATATAAGAAAGGACACCTTTACCAGTCACTGCTGTGTGTATCAGGAATGCTGACTCAAAGATTTTTCGAGGATCCCCTGGTCTTTGCCTCCCACGTCACTGTCATGAAAGTGACTACAGACCCAAGCTAGTGCTCTAGGCCTTCAGGTCCTTCTGCTCCTACACCAAGCACTTTACCCGCTGAGCCATGTTTCTACCTCTGCAGTATTAGGTGCTAATTGAATTATTGAACATAAGTTGCTATATTTTTCTTAATATCATATTACACTGATTCATGGCTATTGCACTAAAATATATCTCTCATATTTAACATTACATGTATAGTTCATGAATCATACAAACTTCTATGTAAGTTGTTCCTTTGGCTGAGTATATATAAAGTTTTAGCAAGGGTTGCCTCTATGTTCTAAAGTACATGATGGCATTTTATTCTGTGTGCTCTATTTCATATATTTAAAAATATGTACATATGAGAACAATAAAAATATTGTGTTAAATATCAAAGAAGTCATTTTACTCATAAAGTGATCAAAATTCTTATGCCTATATCTAATCAAAAGAGAACGAAATTGGAAATACTTGATCAATTTGTTAGTGTTACTATCATTACAAGTAATGAAACTTAAAAATCCACTAGGAAGGAAGTTTATGGGCAAGCATAGGATATTTACTACCCATCTGAAGGAGAAATCCTTACTGGGATTGGCGGCTCAGAACTGTAATCCCGGCTACTCAGAAATAAAGCGAAGGACTGTTACAAGCTCAAGGCCCAGTGTGTACATAGTCCTGACCTCAAGCGTCACTTCAGACAGATAAATAAGCAACGAGATGCGAAGGGCTGGTGAATGTGGGAACACGGGGTCCCCAGCAAGCCAATGACCCACATTAAAACGAGAATTTCCCTTTTCATTGTTGACATTAGAAAGGGCTGTGATGGTGAGTCTTCTGACCATGCTTTGATGCTGTGGTCTTGGAAAATCAGGGTATACCATACCCGTCTAGTAACTAGGCCTTAACACTTGGCCCAGTACTTGTAGCTCTGTGACTGTTTACCGAGAGATTGTTCATATTACTATGATGATAATTAACAAAAGTAATATGGAGGATTAAGTTAATTTTGTCACTCTACGTAAACCTGGGAGAATGCAACTTTTAACAATGGGTCATGGGTTTAAAGTTGTTTTTTTAAAATTTGAAGTTTTCAGTTTTGCTTTTCTAAGATTTATTTCCTTATTTTGTGTATATAGCTGTTTTTATTAGCATGTTTGTCTGCCCATCAGAAGAGGGCATCATATCCGATGGGGTTAGTTACAGATGGTTGCGAGCCACCGTGAGGGTTGAACTCAGGGCCTCTGGAAAAGCAGCCAGTGCTCTTAACCACTGACCCACCTCTTCAGACCCAGAGTTTTCAGTTTTTGCTTCTACTTAGGAGATTACGCTTTAATTTTCCATCATAATGAAAAATTATATGAAGGGTGATTGTATCTGTATATTTCTACATCTATTGAGGTGGGTTGCTGGGAGACCTTCAGAAGCCGAGCATTATCTAAAAGCAGGCATGTGATGTGATAAAACTCCTGCTATTACTATAATCACAGAGTGGGCTGCGGGCTGGATGTGCTGCAGGCTGCTGTGGACATGGCATTGAATGCTGGTTAAACAGAGAGAGGAAATATGAAGCTGGAGCCTAATGCACCAAAGTTTTGTGTAGACTTGGGTTCAAAATGTGCAAATTCTCTCTCTCATCCTGCCTTGTGCCTCCATGTCTTCAATGGGAAGCAGCACTAATGTACTTCCAGTCATTATTTTTCACAAGAATTACAAGTTTTATGGCTATAAAATACTTTGAAGAGTACTTGATCAAGAAAATGTTCAAATACAGATAGACAGACAGTAAGAGAGAAAGAGAGAGACGGCCTATTTTACCTTCTCCAATACCATTTAAACAAAACCTTCTCTCCTGAACACCACTCTCAGATTTGGTCAGAGTCCCCTTCCCCTTCTGTGCTCAGAAGGGTTCCCCATCTGTCAGAGCCGGAGTGGCAACCCTAAAATGGATGTGGTTGCAGATGTTGATTTAAATGCAGTTTTAGACTAAAGAGAAAGTTGATCTGGTGACTTCAGTAGCTTCTGTGAATGTTTGTTCTTGTCACCTGTGTGGGACAGAGAGGGAAGAAAGTCACTTAGCTGAGAGAAGCTCAGAGACTGCAATGTTCCTCCCTATGCTCTGCCGGTAGCCCTTTAATTTGGATGGTAGCTGACATTTAACAATGTAGCTGATTTTGTTTGCAGCAGCTTGGAAAGTCCCCACAGCTCTTAGCTTCCCCGGTGCTCTAAAAACCCCAGCCTTTTTTGGACTATTACAGGTTTATCAAGCTGGCAAGTTTCCCTTTCCACAAATGATTATTAAGGATTTGAGATGTTGAGCTTAGATTGGAGTCATTATTTTTCCTCTCTATTCTAATGAAGTACTGTGCTTTGATTTTTATGGGAAAGGTATTCCATGAAATAAGTGTTTGTTTCACAATAAGCTTTGAGAAAGACTTGCTGTTCAACTCTCTTGTTCTTTCTTACAGAATGAAAATGTTTGACACACTGAGTTTTTAGACACTAAATATGATAGAAGTGGGAAAATATTCTAACCTTAAAAATGTATAGTCTGATGGAGGAGCATACACTATTTTTATCGAAAGGTAGATTTTCACAGCTGCTTTAATTAATATCCTATAATGTACGATTCTACATTGCCAGAGGGTGGGAGCCACATGACTTTAATCCCAGCACTGCACTCAGGAGGCAGAAGCAGGAGGATCTCTGTGAGTTCGAGGCCAACCTGGTGTACAAAGTATGCCTGTTACACAGAGAAACCCTGTCTTGAAAAAAAAAAGATTTTACTTCAACTAGGAGATTGAAGAAGTCTCCTAAAGATAGTGTTAAAAGAATATCAAAACAAATGTTTGTGTCAGGTGAACACGGAATACAGGTTAACATGGCTAAATTAAAGAGAATAGGGAATACCAAATGAAGACACAGATGGAAGAGGGGGACACCAGTGACCGGATAGGGCCTCATGCAATGGGCACAGTGGGGTGTGGGGAAGATGAAGCTGGGATCAGACAGATGCCAATGGATTGGAACATCTATCTCCCTTCCGTCCTTCCTTCCTTCCTTCCTTCCTTCCTCCCTCCCTCCCTCCCTCCCTCCCTCCCTCCCTCCCTCTCTCTCTCCCTCCCTCTCTCCCTCCCTTTCTATCTCTCTTTGTTTATTTTTTGAGACAGGGTTTCTTTATAGCTTTGGAGCCTGCCCTGGAACTCATGAGGCTGGCCTTGAAATCATGGAGATCCACCTGTCTCTGCCTCCCGAGTGCTGAGATTAAAGGTGTGTGCCACCAGAACCTCTTTCTTGATAGTTGTCCCTGGGGCACCCTGTGAGTGCCCCAACATCCTCTCTAGGAAAGGTAAAGAAATGATGACGACTCCAGGATACAGCAGAGATAACTTCTTTCTTTTGTTGCCTCATCCAGTTAGCTACCTTCTGGTTATGTCATAGAAAGATGACTAAATTTAGATCTAGATATACATCCTTTCTTAGATTTTAATTGATGCCATAAACAAGTCACCAATTGTGGGGTTCCTTTGGTAAATAATGAATCCCAAGTATTGATAGTCTTGGCTGCTAACCTCCTTCTCTTTCAAGTCAAGAAAATGAGTTTCTCGATGGGGACTCTACTGTGTACATGACTTAACTCCACAAAACCTATACTTTCCCCTTTTGTTGCACTAACCCCCACCCATAGGATAGGCTTTACTGTTTATACACAAAGGATGCTTCTATGTCTCATTTTCTAGAGCTCTTTATATGCCATGATGCTCCTTATTCAACCCTGGGTTGAAGTTTTCCAGAACCATTGAGATCCCAGGGAAAGCATAGTGCAGGGAACTGTTACTTCTCCATACCCGCCAGCTTGGCTAAGTGCACGGTGCTTATATCCAGGGTGCTAATTCTGAAACCAAACATTATCAGATATACTTTAATTAGCACTCATGAATATGTTTATGTTAAGTTCAAATTGATATGGACAATTAGCTAATTTTTCCTCATGGGACTGTCCTAAAGCAAAAAATATAAATAAACAACATGTGGTTTGGTTCCCAATACGTTGCTTCATTTTCTCGATTCCCTTTAAGTGTTAAGTGTCTGTGTGGCTTAAGTACATCATCTGTACAATACAGAAATGAGCACACTGAGGGACAGCTATAGCTATCAAGATAAAATGAGAGAAACCTCCATAGCACGTCCCTTAATCAAAGACACGGACTTCCCTCTTTGTAAAGGTCTTTAGGAATCCTGAACTCCTCCATGCTGTCATTTCCCAAAGGAGGAATCTGAATCTAGACTGGTTGAGTAACTTGCCCTTAGGGCATACAGGTTGCCAAAGCCAGAACTGTGAACACTGCCTCTCCAAATTCCCTGTCAGGTTCCTTTCCTCAACTTCCCAAGGTTCTCAAACAGCCTTGGCACAAGACTGGGAGATTTCTGTCTGAATCTCAGTTCCTGTCTGACCGAGGCTACAGAATGAGCTGTTTGTGTGTGATTGACATATAGAAAGAATAAGATATTTCCTCCCCCAAATCCTACCGGGAATCTTTAAACTTTGTTAAAGAAGTTTGTTTACCCTTTGATTATATGTAATTAATAGCTCAGTTAAGGGATTCAAATGACTGCCCTATCAAATTAGTATAAAAATTAGTGCAGTGACAGATTTACTTTAATACAGTGATTCTCAAGCAAAATTCATTCAAGATTGAATGAGGCTGAATGAAATTCCCTTGTCGGGCTTGCAGTTCCTGGGGGACCCCATTCCAAGCGGGGTGCTGGGTCCAATACCTGCTTTTAAAGACATACCTGGGATCATCCAGGTTTTATACTGACCCCTAACCTGTCAGTGGGAGTAAACGGAAAAATGTGGAGTTAATGACTCTGCTATATTTTTAAGACCTCCCACCCACTTTCTGTTTGGGTAACTTAAGTTAGTGAGAAAAGCCATTCCTCTGAATATTTAAGTAAAGAGGTAAATGTTCTGTGTGAGATAATTTTGTAGTATTTAAAATCTCATATTCTTGAATATTTCAGATCAAATTATGTTATGGGAGTTTTTTTTTTTAAGAAAAAAAGCTTCATTACTGATAATCACTCATTGGTCCTTAAAATAACCTTGATTTGAATGATCATCTTATCCCTTCCCTAAATGAAGCCTGGGATATAAAATAGAAATAAATGGAAACAAATGTAAACTTATGACAACATGTAAACTTTAATTCTGGTATTTTAATAATCTAGTATGATTTCTAGATTTTTGTTCTGATTTTTTTTCTCCTAAATTTTAGAAGAAACCTAATATCCACTCTTAGTAATCTCAGCCATTTCTAATGTGAGGTATAGTTGAGAGAACCGTGTTTCTGATCCAGAGCAGATGAGTATTCAGATATAAGGGTAGCTGCATTTCAAGCCCTGGGTGACAATGACAGAGCAGAGAGTGGTAGCAATCACCTCAGAACTTGGGTACCCTCCACCTCCACTGAGTCTGGTAACTGGAGCCAGAGTATAAGATTATCCTTATGCATTTATGCAAATCCATTTAATTATAATGAAAGAGACACTCTTTTAGTCACTTATGTAGAAATAGCCCAGAAAATAATCAATTTGAATTTTATTATACTTTTAAGGAGATATTATCTCTGAAGCCTTAAAAAAAACTGAATAAAATAGAGAAAAGAAATATACAAATAAGAGGAAGGTTTGGGGAGTATGAATATATTTCCCAGTGCTTGTGCTTATTGTATCTAATATGGATGTTTGCTTTGACAACTTTAGCATGGCTGGGGGTTTTAATTGCTTAATGAAATCTATTCTGGAAAATCAAGTGGCTTCTGCTGGTGTTGTTTGATATGAATCCCCTTGTTTATGTATGATGAAAATATATTGAACACTTGGGTAGCAAACAAAGCTTACCTTTTTAAGTTTTATTCTGAGAAAATATACGAGCAATTTCCCCTACTTTCTTTCTGTAGTAATTCTTAAAAATCCCAAATGCAGTTTAGAAAAAAAACAAAAAGAAGAAGCCTTCCAAAACTTTCCCAGAACTTTTACTTCTCCACTGCAAAGTGTAATAAGAACTTTGTGCAATGCCTTGCCTTCTGCCTGTCCTGGTAGGGGTGGTGGGGGTAGTGGGGGTAGGCTTGATTGAAGGAGGGTTTTGTTTTGTTTTGTTTTTGGGACAGAGTGCACTTTCTTATGAAAGAGACAGGGAAAGTTTTACCTGTCTGTCTCCTGCCTCCCCCCCCCCTTTTCTTTTAAAGATTGGTGATAAGGAATTCTAACTACTTAATGAGATGGGAGAGGCTTCACTCCATTGGAGTGGAGGAGCCCAGGTGGAAGTTGATGGATTGGACAGGTAAAGTGAAGAGTCCCGCCCCTCATGCCTATAGTTGGGTATATATTAGGGAACCTTAAAGTATGTACAGAGAGAGAAAGAGAGAGGCACCTGATTTTCTGTTATCTTCTCAGAAGATTCGTAGCAAAAGGCTCTCAGCGGGGGTGGGGGGGCTGGCAAAACCCTGGAAGCAGAAGAGAGGAGAGCAGCCTTGACCAGTCTCACTGCTAACATGTTGTACCTGGAAAACAATGCCCAGACTCAATTTAGTGAGGTAAGGCTTTTAGATTTTAGCACTCTGCGTAAAGATGTTTTTCTTCTCTTCTTAATTCTTTTAAATAAGAACTTGCGTAGTTGTGGTTCTAGTGACCCAATGTAATGTGTTTGCAAGTTGTATGTAGGAATCTCCTTTTCTTCAGTAATGTTTTTTGTAGTGGCTGTAAGATTGTCCTTTATTTTCCTTGAGAATCAGATGAAACAGTGGGAGCAAAGGGGAAAGCAAAAATTCCTGGGTGACATTATGTATTTGAAGAAACACAATATTCTTGATTATATAAAATCACCTTTTTATAAGGGCAGTGGAAGCAGGGCACGGTCTGCCAGGAACACTGATGGGAGCTAATGTACCAGGGAGGTGAATCAATTGATTGTACATTAACTGCTCAGTTCTTCAGGCTTCATATTAAAAGCAAGAGAGTTTGTTTAAGGTAATGAAGTAGGTTTGTTTAAAGCTATCGTTTTTCATTGTATCAGTCTGGAAGCTCAGTTAAATTTGAAGATCCTCGAGTCCTGTCCGCATCGTGTGCTGACTGTTTTCTGTGGACAGATAGATGAGTTACTTCAGAATAGTGCACTATTAACCATTTATGCATGTGTGCATGAAAGTGAGCATTCGAACCTTCACGAGTTTAAGGAACTGCTCTTGTTTGATGTAGGGATTTAAATCATGAGACACCGGGATGTGGGGGAAGTAAGTGGCTGATGAGACTGGAAGGCTCCGAGGAAGTTTCCTCAGCTCTAGAGGCCTAACAACAATATTAGTTTACATTCCTAGGAAGAGGCAGCTGTGTTGACACTAATCAGATTGGGGTGGAAGGGTGGGGTGAGGGGGTCCAGGGAATGACTGTTGGGAAAGAGAGTTCAGTATTTCTGAGGAGAACACTTACAGGTGAATGCCTGGAAAAAATGAGACTGGGGTATGGGAGTCAAGCTTCTTAAAAGTCAAAACAGAACGCACAACAATCAGTGCAGACCACAAGAGGAAGACACACAAAGGCGGCAAGTAGGGCCGGTGCTGTTATTGACCATGCTGTTGTCTAGACGCCTGAACTGTGCAAATAGAACAGGGGAAATATCAAGTTATCTCAAGGAGGAAAAGGAAGTTCCCGCTTTCCTTTAAAGCAGGCACGCACGCAGTCTTGCTTGGCCTTGCCAGAGAAACTTGAGTTTCTCGTTTTACTTTAACACTGAAAGGTAGCTTAAAATGTTAGAAAACAATTTAAAGAAATGCCTGTAACTAGTCTGCGTTTCTTGCTGTTTCCATTGGGTCTGATGTGGTCCTGTTTTAGTAATTAAGAGAGGATCGCTCTATCCATCTGATTTTGTCTGTATTTTTGAGCTAGTTTGCGCAGGATTTGGGAAGTGTCTAAGATAAAGCTATCTGTGAGTAAACGTGAAAGAAGAGCTTAAGTTGGTTCGGAGATATGGGCGAGGAGAGTTCAAGCCCGGTGTCAGGTTAAAGGAAATGTTTGCGTTAACCCCATGGCAATAGTATATCTCTGTAGAAAGACTGCCTTTTGTAGGCACAGTCATTTTTTTTTTTCATGAGAACATGGCAGCCTCATTGTGAAAGCAATTCCTCCACATGGGCTTAGGGGTTTTGGAATGCTAGGCAGAAGAATGGTCAGGGTTCCTGGGGAGGCTGTACTGGCTGCTGGAATGCTGCTGAGCTACGTAGAAAACAGCTACAAGAGAACATGAGCGAGTGTCTGCCTTCTGTCGTCTTGCACACTGGCTTCGTAGCTTCATAGTCTTCCACCAGTGTGTGTGTGTTATGTGTTAACTTCACGGCTAGGGTCTGCTAAGACCGGCTGGCTCCCTTGTTGGTCTAGGCTTCTCTTTAAAATGTACCGCTGTCTCGAAGTGCACTGTTCCATATAAATAATATGGAATATTTGGATCCACATGTTTCTGCGAATACGGAGATTTAATAAAAAGCTGTGGCACTTTGGTATTCATGTTTATAAGTACCCATCAATATCGAAATAGCAAGAATTGTTAAAACTGGACAGATTTGTGATATAAAAGGACTAGGGTATCTAGTGAGACTTGTTCAATGACTATAATGTACTTTGTGGCTTAATTAATTTTTTAGTTTAACTTACTGACAATTTGAATTTGAACAAAAATTAATAAAAGCACAGTATGTCCCTTCGCTACACTGTTTTTAACTTTCCAGTTACTTTCCTCCAATAAAGCCGGATGGGGGCAGCAACTAGGGAAGAGGAAAGGGTTCAGAAGGGAGGAGGATATGGGCAAGATGTGACAGGCAGGGCTTCACGTTCTGCCCTGGTGTGACAATGGAGAAGTAACAAGCAAGCACTGGGATCCAGTGCCAAGCTTCAGACCAACCCAGACTCAGATAAAAATGTCACAAGAAAGGAATTTCTTCACAGATTAAGCTCTACTTTCTAAAACAACAATAAATGAAAACAACAACCAAAACCACACTCCACAGCACTGTATTGGTATCTCAGTGTGTGTGTGTGTGGGGGGTGTGAACATGCCTGTGTGTGGTGGGGAGAGGGAGATGAGTGTTCATGTAGTATGGCAGTGGGAGTGGAGAGGGAGAGAGAGCAGAGAGAAGCTCTATTTTAGAAAGAGACCTTTGCTAAAACATCCCTTGTACAGTTTTTGGTGACATAGGACAGTTTGGTAGATTGATACTAAACAGAACCCAAGACTCCAAGCTTCCATTTTCCTACTCAGAGTTGACTGTTTTTCTTTTTAGATTTGAGAGTGCTCCGTGTGTCCGATTGCTTGCCATTTACTAATATTTTTTATCCGGCATGCCTTGGGACAGTTGTATGCACTCTGAAGCAGACGATTGTAACTCACCATAGCGATCCAGAGCTTTGGGGAAAGCGCTGCTCTCGAGGCCCCCAGCAGGCCAGGTCATTGCCCACTTAGCTGACCTTAGGGCCTGCATGCCCTCAGCAAGCATTTTCTATCTCTGTCTGGTTTCTACTGGCTATGTTTTAAATGGGAGGGAACATTCTTCCTCGTAAATAAAATGGTAATCCCCAAGGTTTGCATCAGCAGCAGGTTGAATTCCGTGTCAGCCACGCTGTATCCACTCTCCACAGTGCCTCGCACTACCTGTTTTCCAACTGGGTGCCCTCAAGCCCAGAAGGGACTGGAAGAAAGAGATCTTAGATGGCAGGCCATAGATCATGCCTTCCTCATTACTATTGGAAAAGAGATTGGCTGATAATGAAACACTCATCCTTTATCTAGATAAGAGAGAGCATGTTTGGCTGTTTCAGAAGAGCAGTGATCCTCAGCGAGGGTATACAGAGGGGAGAAGTAGGAATGGATGTTATCCGCAGCCGCCAAATGGCACTGGCTGTTCTTCCATCAGACTACATTCATCTCCTGAACACAACTTAGCTCCAAATTTCTTAGAGTTGAACGCAGAGGATTTACAATAAATTCTATACTCGGCCCTCAGCCCTGTTAAGGAAGTATGCATCTGTGGCCATGAGACTTTGTTTATGGAGGAGGATTTGAGCAAAAGGGTTAAGAAATATGTTGCCACAAAAGTACGCTAGCTTTTTTTGATGTGTGTTTGATGACTCAGGAAAGAAGAACATAGGTTAATATATCTTCCGTTATGGCTATCAAATTAAACTTTTCCGTTTATCTTTGAGTATTTTTCACTTTTTCTTTTATATCAATAAGTAGAGATAGCACCAACAATCAAAAGAGAACTCAGACTTTTTTTTTTAAGTCTTTTCATAATTGCTACAAGAGCTTTACTTTTTTAAAGATGGCAAGGTTTTCCAAACCTAGTGGACTACTCTTCCTCCTTTGATGCCTGATGAGAAGAAGGTTGGGTGATGAACACAGTGTCATTTGTCATCCAGTGCTAATGTTAATGGCACATAGAGAGAGAATCCCACAGGGCAGGGCATTTGGGTTTAGAGCACGGTGACTTGAAATGTTCAAGAAAGGCAGTTGACCCAAAGTTCATCTTGTTTCTATTTCCTTAAGAATAAAGTTTCAAAAGCACAATGACATAGATGATAGAGGTCTTTGCTGCAGTGTGAAAGTGTGAGCATTGTGAAAAGTGTCAGAGGAGAGAGAATAAAAGCCCCTGATAAGAGGATCAGGAAACTCAAATGCATGTGTAGGATGCAGCTGAACATGGATATACGCATAAAACTTCCTAAGTCCTAGGTTTACAGGGGGAATGAAGATTTTTGGGAAAGGGATAAAGCAGAGAAGGCACAGGACTTTCGTGCCACTGACATGCTCAGAAATGTCATGTATGCAGTTCAGTGGAAGAGAAAGTAGGGCGTCATTGGGACACAGAGTTAGACATCTTAGGTAGAGCGGCTAAGCAAGGAGCATGTTATTGAGAAGGGAGTGTGTTGGCTCAATGGCCGTGGCAAATGTGGGATGGGCTCTGAGTAGAGACGTGTGTAATCAGAGCCGTATGTCAGAGCTCTAGGGGAGGATACATGGCTTAGCCAGGGGCTGCATGAAAGCAGAAAAACACATTTCTTGCACTCTACATCAGCTACCAGTTCTGCAAGAAGAGCTACCACTTCACTGCAAAATGAACTGTTCCTCAGGACGCATTCAACTGACATCCTCTCTGTCCGTAGCACTCTTTAGTAACTGTGGTTTCTGCCATAGATAAACTGGGAATTAGTGTTGTTTTACCCTGTTTATATCTTCTATTCCAACAAAATTATGAATAGTACCCCTTTTTACTTGCAAAAGTATTCTAGAAGTACACAAATTATTCAGTTACTCTAAAAATGGACTCTATTCTTCTTATTCTTTTTCCTAAATAAAGACCCCCGCAAATGAGAAGTAATATATATTTGCCTGTAGATCAGATCGCAGCTACAACCCATACAGGTTATTTTTTTCCATTAGAAGTAACATTTCCACTTGACTCAGTATGTCCTAGAAACTAAGTTTGGACACACCGACTATCCTTGTGAGGAAGGCAGAAACGAGTAAGTAGTAGCCACAGGTGCCTCCATCGCCTGTTTCTCCAAGGAAGGCATGTAGGCAACCAAAGAGAGCAGAAGGGTAGAAGAGCGAGAGGGGTAGGACAGGTCATGGGGTGCGTAGATGGCAATGGGGTGCTTAGTGACTTGACTGAAAGACCAAGAAAAACCTGCTGTGGTGGTACAAGCCTGTAATTCCAACACTCTTGAGACAGAGGCAGGAGAATTGCTGCAAGTTTGAGGCTACCCTAGTCTCCACAGCAAGTTCAAGCTACAGTCTGTCTCAAAAAAAAATCAAGATGCAAACAAAGACAAATGGAGCAGGTGGGAAGGAAGGGAGCTAAGCTCTGGGGTCAGGGGAGGGCATTCAGGCTTGTTTCTCTTTCTGTCTCTTCCTCCCCAGTTCAATGCTCCACTAAACCAAGCAGATTCGGGGAGGGCCCAGCCTTATACTTTTGGCCTGGATGCATCAGAGCAAACAGAAAAGTTACAAAACTGTTGCCGTTTGCTCTTCAGCCTCTTGAATAAGTTACTGAATGAAGTATCTATAGAGTCTTCACAAAGACAATACTTTATACTCTACGTTGGTTATCTTACTTGATCTGGTAGTATTCTACTCAAAATTGTATTCCTACACATTTTCTAATTAAAAAAAAAAGATATGGTACTTTTGTTGGTTTGTTTTTCAAGACATGGTTTCTGGTATAGCCATGGCTATCCTGGAACTCACTCTGTAGACCAGGCTGGTCTGGAACTCGAGATCTACCTGCCTCTGCCTCCCAAGTGCTGGGATCAAAGGTGTGTGCCACCACTCCCTTCTGACATGGGACTTTTCATTTCTAAGCTTCTTTGATGTTTTACTGTGACTGGTTTTTATGCCCTAAGTTTTAAATGAAGTAGTTCAAGTTTCTTCTTTGAAGACAAAGTAAGATTGGACAACTGTAGACTTGAACTGAGATGCCTCTCCCAGATAATACTCATTTGTCCATTTATAATCCACTAACTGGTATTAAGGTGAGTCACACATTGATGATAGAAGAGGGGCTAAGTATGAAATATTTTTCAAAAAATTGGTATTTCATTCAAAACTTGTAGCCTGAACTTCGTTTTTTTCCCTGCTTCTTAAGAGCCAAAACAAAACAAAATAAAAACAATAACAAACAAACAAGCAAAAAACCAATAACAAATGTTTCTAAAAGCCGTGGTGTGTTGTCAGAGGAAGAAACCCGTGAGCCACTCTGGTCAACTACTCTGGAAACACTACAAAGGAAACAGTTCTCTGTTCTCACTGGTGCAGAAGCCACTAATAGGTGCAGTTAGTCTAATACCCCTGGGAGAATTACCATCTCCCCTTCCCCCAAAGAGGGCTGGCTTTGGACTGGGCTCTGTGCAGGCCTTTTCTGTCTGCCTTTAAAGCTTGCGCAAAAGCCCCACAGGGGCCGTTTCCAATCCAGGCAGTGATCTTTCTCAAGGTGCTTCTTTCTCAGATCACAGAGACAATGTGGAATAAACTCTGTTTACTCAAATCAGTCTGGATTAGTGTCACTCTATTGATAGACTCTGGGTTAAAAGGAAAACCATTACCCCTCACAAAGGACAACATCTGATGCAGGGGAATGGCTTGACTACCTTTAAACAGACCCTGGGAGACCTATCAGACCCCTACACAGAGAGAGCTGGCAGCACAGGTGAGGTCAAGGAAACTCTTGTAAGCCTAGTACACTGGAAATTCTTCAGCGGGCAATGTCCGAGTGCTTAAAAGGCTCAAAATCTGACTGAGGAGATGGAGAAGGAGACCCCTCTGCCTGTTTTCTTCCGGTACTCAAGTACCCACGTGATCATCTATTTATCTCCAGATGAAGCCCCTTGCAGTCATTAAGGCTCTGAGGAAACTAAGAACTCCAGCCATGAAGTCCCTCATTCTGACTTTCAGAGCAAGACTTCAGTCCCCTGAACCTGTGTGTGCCAGGTGTCTTTGCGCTCTCTCTCTCTCTCTCTCTCTCTCTCTCTCTCTCTCTCTCTCTCTCTCTCTAGCCTGATGAATCAACCCCAAAGGATAGAGAGTGCATATTTACTTGCAAGTCCTCTCCAGAGCTACTAAATAGTGTTCTCTGAATATTTTGGAAAGCCATCGATTGCATTGGCTTTAAATGGTATTTTCAGATAGAAATGTGTATGGCTCCAGGTACCTTCTTATTAAAAAAAAAAATGCTATTTTTAAATGTTGTGCAGAATAATAAAGATACGCAAGCCTTGTCCATGGTATGTTCTGTAGGTCACAGAAATGCATGGTTTCCTTGCTGTCTGGCAGGTTATTTGTTTGTTTGCTTGGTTTGGGATTTCTTGCAGTAAGATGAGTTTTATCCACTTCCAGTAAATTTCAAGTAGCAAGCAATATCTTTGAAGAAATGGCACAGCTTCCTATTTTACAGCTGGCTTGTGTGCTGGCTAACAGGCACTTGGGGCGGAGTAAATGCTACTTTCATTTAATTGATGACCCAGGAGGGCAGAGACTGTGTGTGATAAAAACAAAACAAAGCAAAGAGATTAGATCTTTATCTTGTATGGCAGCTGAAGTGTTTGCTTGCTTCTACCTTGTTTCCTTGATTCAGTCTGTCCCTTGTGTGTCCATGGGTCATCCCCAGAGAGGTGGGTACTTTCATCTGGGTGAATGAGTCTGATGACGAGCAAACACGCTCCTTGGATTATTTTCCATGCTCTGAGAAATCACGAGTGGTTTTACTTAAACATGACATGGAAGCCTTTTCTGTCAAAGACACCATTGAGCTGACTGATGGAGTGATGCCACTTTTTGGTTGAGGTAAAGAGAGAAAATAAACGCTTTTCAGAGTGAGGTATACCTTTGCCGTAGCTGCTAACCTCAGTTTTGTTTTGCAGTTAGAAGTGCCGGCTTAGAGAGAATCCCAACACTTGGTACGTCACGATGTCTCATTACAACGTGTAGCAAAGCGCCGAAAGCTTTACCTCAGATGAAATATGTAGCAGTCAGCCAAAGTAAATTAGAGGGCTAGGGCAGAGCACAGCAGCAGAACATTCGCCTCGTGGAGGAGAGACCCCAGTTTTGATCCCGGCACTGCAAAGACAAGGAAGCAAAAATGAAATGGGATCACACTGGAAAGTGGTAAAGGCTCCAGGAGCACACTGCTTTCTTCGTGTTTCACACAAATTTTAAGGGAAGGCTGCTATGGAGGCCTCTGAGTGTATGTTATAGAGTCTGGAACAAGGTCATAAATTTAGATCATTCCCAAGAAACACTTTATAAGCTTGACAGACCAAAGTCTTGATTCCTCAAAACTTTCATTTCTAAGTCATTAATCCTGTTATTATTCTGAACAGAATTCTGACTACTGGGCAGAAAATTGTGGCAGTCAGACAGGACAGGGCCAAGTCTTTGACCGGTGTATTAGAAACTATGCCTTATTTTCTAAGTGTTTTCTTTCCAAAAGAATTTGTTTGCCCATAATTGTCTTTAGGAGAGGTAAATAATAGTGAGGCCCTCAAGATGGCGACTCTTCTTGCTGTTGTACATGCATTGAGAAGAAAGTCTAGACCATCAGGTGAAAAATCCCTGCCTTGGCACAGAAGTGACTATGTGTTCACTTAAGGAAGTAGAGGCTCCTCAGTAAGCTCATCAGCTAGGTGTGAGCCACCAGTTATTACTCATTGCATCGGGAGTGACAATTCTGGCTATTCTGCTGTAGGTTCCCACCAACGCTGAAGCTCAAAGCCCAATTCCCGCCTCCCAAGAGCATGAAGAACACAAAGCAAAGGCCACAGAGATTCTGGGAGATGTCCTATATTGTTCAACTGACAAGTTGAGTGCTGAGGTGAATGCAGTGTGCACGCAGAGCTACTTCAGGATACACCAGCATGGCTTTGCTGTGCTAGGATAAAGGAAAGACGTTCTGAATGTGATTGGTAGTCGAAGGATTTTCTATGTATTTCTTAAAGAACAGATTCCTGACATCTACTGTGCCCCCAGACACTTTCCCAAGTAGCAGGGATTTGTCACTGACTACGACACATATGATCTCACCTAAGTTTATTGTCTGGGGAGCAGACCAATGTTTACAGTATTTCCTGACGACAGTTGCAGTGATAATTATGCAGCACCGAGGGGAAAGGTTATGAAAATGGGAAGCAGCGGGGAAATCATATGTCTGGGCAGTGAGATGAGGCATGAGCAGAGGACATGAAAACAGAAAATTGAATAATGAAGCAGGGGTTTGCTTTTGAAAAGTTGAAGGAAGGGCTATTTGCCAAAGGGAAGTTTCAGTGACACTACCTCCGCCGTCAATTTAAAGACGGGGCCACTTTTTTTTTAAGACAATATCGGTCTCCTCAAGGGGCTCACCTTGAAGAGTCTAAGACTGTCATGAAGAGATTTGCAATGTGTTTTCTGTGGAAGTTCTAGGGAGCTGGGGTTCTTTTTGGAACTATATATTAAGTAGAGGAATCCTGAGGACAAGCAATGGCTTATTGGGCAGGGGGGAACCTTTAGCTATGTGAAAGAAGTGCTTTCCTTGAAAGCAACTGTCAGATGGGAATTCCAGGTAGACAGTTCCATTCTTGTCATAGGTGCTCAGAATGAAGGGCTAATAAGAGGATTTACTTCTCTAGTGTCACATTATGACTCTTGGTACCATTTAATCTATTGAGTTTAAGTTCCCTCATCTATAACAAACATAAAATATGGTATCGATGAGGACATATGGGCAAAAAGTGCAAAGTGGTTGAATACCATAAAGGCCCAGCTGAAGACTTAATAGGAATATTAACATCAATAATAGCTAATATCTTTCCACATGGAGCCTTGCATATGGATACTAAACATATGTCACATTTTGGGGGGTTTATTTTGGACATTCATCGTTCTTTTATTGAAATAAGTGTCTTCTGCATCATGTCGTCATGAGCTGATGCATCTACTACAATGAAATCGCCCCACTGTTTTGTGGCTTGGCTGCTGATATAGACAACGCAAATGAGCTGAAATTGTTGTCGAGCTATGGCAGTTGCTGGATTGTATTTTCCATGTAGATGGACTAGCTCTCACTAAAGATCTTTACTAGTGTATATTGTTTTTTTTTTCCAACATTACCTCGTGTGTAAGTAGAGCTAGCAAAATATATGATTACTCTAGACTGATGATGCCCTTAGACAGGAAAATAGGAGAAAATGGCCATAAACATACTTTCGCCTTTATTTTAATGAGTAGCTGCCAGGTTGAACAAACCAAGCTCTGAATATCTTTCTTGAATGTGTTAAGAATTATAACATTAATTAAAAGTATATATTTCTGCTTTCCATCATGCCTACATTTTCTTGGTGTATAATGGTATCTGAATTGAGATTCCTCATGGTTTGTATTTCTCTGTCCTGGTTAATAGAGTGAGTACTTAATAAAGTCCTTGAATTAAATTTTTGTTCTTCCTTAACTGAACTTTTTATACTTCTCTTTAGCTATGTTTAGGTCAGGTTTTATCTTCAGTGTATTCCCGATTTTCTGCCTTCCAAAACTTTGTGTAGCATTTGTTGACATCCTTGTCCCCTTGATCAGCAAGCTTTAATCTGTTTGTCTCAACTGTTCATGGAGTTCTTAAAGACATCTCTCATAAGTCATAGAATTGTTCTCTAAGACTCTCAAAACTTTGTGATAAAATAGTCTAGTAAGCATTCTGCCTATACTCTAGATTTGTTTTTGTTTAAATACTTTTTCTTGCATTTTGTTTATCGTATGAATGGGTACATTTATTTCCAGGTACTCCCATTTTATGATTATGTAACAAACAAAAGAAGGAAAATACCTTATGTTTAATAAAATACGGTTTTCAGGAAAGATCATAGTACCTACACATTTAAGGTAAAAAGATGTTGATCTAATTCAACATTCTTCTATAAATATTTTCTTGACCTCAAACAGAATGCTTGAAGTTAATTATGTTCAATTCTACCATAAAACAAACCATCATTTTTTGAATGGGGACAGGTGGTGGAAAACTTAAAAATGACAAGCATTTCTCCCTCAGGCAGTGCTTGTTGAAAATCTCTACCCTGCTAATATTCATGGATGAAAATGCTCTCTGTGTTTTAACGTGTAAGGGAATGGATACTTTATGAAGCCAAGGCCGTGAAGAAACTGTTTTCTTTTCCCAGGGGAGCCATAGAAGGCTCGCAGAGACCCATCCATTGAGCCCGAGGCCAACGACTATACCCACTGAGGAAACTAGCTATGCCTCTGAAACAGATCATTTTTTAGGTTTGACCAGGCAAATCTTAACAAAGACGAAATGGTTATTTCATGAAAGTAGGATCATAACACTATTTTAAAAATAACTTCGCAGAGGGGCTAGTAGGTTGTGAGAACTGGTGTTGTCTTTCCATTGTCTTCATGGTTTTATGTAGATTGTGAGCCCATAGGAAACTGGGGTCAAATTTGCTCACCTTCATCACCCCGGGGGGAAGAGCACATTGCTGGTAGTGCCAGAACTTAATCCCATGCCACCAGCCTGAGAGCTCTGTTACACTTCTAAAATCCCAGTAGAAACATGAGAAGTGCTGAGGATGTCTAATCCCCTAGCCTTACCTAACAGACGGTCAAGAGCCAAAAATACTTTTCCAGATGAAATGCTAGTTATTTTTCCACATGATCTCAACATACCTAGCATAGACGGCAATATCCAAGAAGGAGAGATTGGTATATTTGCCTTTTAGTGATGAATTTGTGGGGAGAGTTTATTTTTTATACACACGTTTTACTTAAGCCCCAATTTGCAAGGCAGTGTTCAAATAACTTGATTTGATATTTTATTGGTGTTAATTTTGTATAGGAATATGATAAATTTTGAGCTTCAAATGGCTAAATTCAGGTATTTAAGAAGGACTATATTTATAGCAACATATCAAAAATTATATTTTGAGTTCATAAGAAAAAAATCCAGATATATAACATGTTCAAAATCTAAAGTGGCCACAAGACCATAATTGAGGAAAGAAAAAATAAAATGAAGGTACAAGGGTTGTGTTCTTAAGACAGTTTGAAAAATCATACAGAGAAAAAATCTAGTCTCCTCTGGTGCTGTCTTAATTCTGATGTCCAGTGGCACACGGATTGGTGTGGCCAGCTGGAGAATGCAGAACTTACACGGAAGTGGGAGACAGAGGCAATGCTCTTCCTTCTATTTGCTAACTGACAATTGTACATGTTCTTTGCTCCTGATGAAAGCAAACAGATTTTCAGCCATGGGGACCCCTATTTTTGTCACAACCGTATCTGTGCTCCTCAACATTCTAAGGGTGTTCCATGACATCCAAGAGTGTAGTCTAGCCTTGTGGGCACTCTGTGCTTCACCCTCTCAGTGTGAAGATCAACTAATCTGTGATGGATATGAAGATGCTTCAGGGAGAAGCTTGGCTGATATTTCGGGTCCAGTTAAGGAGTCTTTTATTTCCAAGTAACTTCTACAGAAAATTAACCAACTGGCTAAAGTCAGAGGAAATCAATTGTCTTATTTTATAAGGAGTGTAGTAAGTAACAGACAAATTGTGCCCATTTCTGTGTTCATGTTTTCTGAAAAGAAGGCAGCCTGTCCTGTCAGATGTGACAGGACAGGACATAACTTTGGCATCCATTCTTCCTGTGTATGTGTGCACCTGCAGCTCACCTTACTGATATCCTGAGATCAAGACCCTTTGTCATTAAGAAAGGGAGACTCTCCTCCATACTTCATTTCAAATACGCTGACACTCTTTGTTGCACAAGAAACACAAATGCCCAATGGAATTCTTCCCAGGGCAGTGTTCGTGTCTGAGGCACAAATGTCACATTCTGGTGTCTGATACTCCTCCTTGTCATCATCAATAATCAATTGGCATTCCAGCATAAGTCCTTGCTCCTCTGTGTGTTCACGGTATTGCCAAGAGTAAAGAAGGGGGCAGTAGTGTTTCCTCCCCTCCACCAGCTTCACTTTGCTGGAGAACGATGCTTCTACCACCAGCTTCAAAGAGTGATGATTTCTATTAGGATTCAGCACAGTAAAATGAAAACTTCCAATTTGAGGCCTACAGGGAGCATCCCCAGAAAGCCATCGGGCATTGCTTAGCTTTTCATATCACACTTTAAAAATGCTTCCCAATGTGTGTAGAGGCCCTGAATTTTCACCTTGCATTAAGTAGTAGAATTTGTTTTCCTGGCCTGTCTGGGGGAACTCTTACCATTCTGAACAATGCTGATTTGCCCTTCTTCAGTCAATGGATGCAGTCATTCCTCCAGTTGAAGAAGTAAGCAAGCACGAACTCATTTAAATATTGGATATTTCAAATTCAACTTCTACAGAGCTATTTCCTGTGGCTGTTGACTTACTGATTCCCAACAAAATAATAAATGTGTCCAAGTAGGACTTTCCCGTATATTTTTGCTATGCCCCTTGTTTATTCATTTCTCTTTATAGACATTAGAAAAAAATCAAAGATGTGTTTCTTTGTTCTCATCTAAGCCCACAATAAGAAGTGCTGGATTTATAATTTTAAAAAAAATGAGACAATTGAGTACAGTACTTGGATTGATTTCTTTTTAAAGCATAATTTGGGAGGAATTTAAATTGAAATGATTTTCTCCTTTTTATTGCTGGATAACAAATTGAGTTTACTCAGTACTGAGAACTTAGGTTTATATTGTGTATACTAAGGAATTCGCCAGAACAAATCATGCTGTTTCTAGTCTAGGATTTTACTCAACTGAGTAGAACTTAACATGGCCTCAGAAGCAGATCTGTCAGCAGCCAGGGTCTCTCAGTGATTGTGGAAGACTCTTCTTTGGAAGTTTCTTCTTCAGTGTCAACTATGTTCGGCCTTGCAGCCAGGGCAGGGCTTGCCTTTGAGATGCCTCTGTAAATGGAATTTGACTTTTGCTTAAGTCCTCGGAGAATTGATGTGTTTGCTTACTGGCTTTTAAAACTCGGGGGCCCCCAACTTTTTTCTTTCTATATATTTGGAGGGGGGTGGGAATTCAAAGGGCCGGTGTCTCTTTGTTCTCCTCCAAGCCCACAATTAGCTGATGTTTCTGCTGTGTAGCCGGAGGGGGAGGGAGGGGTGCGACAGCAGTCATTTACTGCCTGCGAGAAAGTGTTCAGCCAGCTTCTCTTTCCTTCTGGTCAGGGACCACTGCCTCCCTAATTGTCCTGCTATAGGGAAGCACGCGCCCTTGCCAGCATTATCTGATCCCTACAGGACTTTCTAGAGTGCTTTGTATACTGACCCTTAACTAAACACAAATAAGATTTCTTCAATTCCCTTCCCAAACCGTGGCCTCTGGCCTGTTAGCTAAAAGCTTTAGTTCAGCAAGGCGTAGACACCTTTGTACCTTCTCGGGTCTTATTTATTTATTTTTCTCCCCTAGGTGTCTACCTGTAGTTTAGCCACAGCACAGCTGTCTGGAAGGGAGGTCGAGGCTAGAAGGAGAGGGTAGGAACTGCCCAAGTCAGTAGGGAAAGAAGAGGAGACAAGCAGCTGCTCTTGTCAGCGTGGGGCTAAGTGTAAATAGATTAATGGTTCTTTACAGAGCAAAAGGGAGGTGGCATTCAGCAGTGGAATGTGAGCGCATGAATATAATGGCCTGGGTGTGCGGGCTGGGCCTTGCAGCAGATGCTCTCTGGACTGAATGGAATGACTGAGCCCATTTAGTGCCCCCTGGGACAGAATTAAGTTGGATAAAATCATGTTATTATGTTATTAATGTTTGAAATGGAAAACAAAATTCAAGCCCTCATTTCTTCTTTCTTCCTTCTCTTTTTTTCTTTTTTAATATTTTAAAATATTTTTCAGTTCTTCCTCATATTCCACAGCCTGGGTCTCTTGCCGTTATATTCCTATTGAAAAACTAGCCTCCTTGTTTCCGTTTAAGCATATGCACCGGTGGGATGGGAGGGGTTCTCCTCCCCTCCATTAGCTGGGAAACAAAACGTCCCCCAAGAGAAGCTGTCCCACAAGCCCCACAAGCCAGTGACCCCTCAGGAAACAAGCTCAGTATAACTCCGGTTATGGGAGGCTGTCGCTGCCAGTGACCCCTCAGGAAACAGGCTCAGTATAAGGGAGTTAAGGGAGGCTGTCGCTGCCAGCTGACTTAAGGCAGCTGCAGAACGTTTACTCAGTCTGGTAGGCAGTGCTTGGGTAAATCACTTCCCCTCTTCAGTAATGAAAAAGTTGTTTTGCAGGTAAATAAGAAGATTTTGACGAATTCCATAAACATCTCACTGAGAACTGACTTGGCTGTCAAATAAATTTAGATTTAATGCTAAAAAGAACATTTGCCCTATATTTGCAACAATTTGATGCTCAACTCCTATAAATCTATCAGTTGGTCTCTTTCCTTGTGAATATTGTATGGGGCTTTTTTTTTTTTAAAGAAAGCAATAATACAGACAGCATTTATTTCAAATAATGTGCAAGCAGTGCTGTGCCCTGGGCACTTTGTACCTGTTTTGGGTGAGCATAAATTCCATCTTCCAACACTCACCCAGCTGTATTGGATATTTCCTTGTAGCAGGGATGGTTGGATTTACTTGTTATGAAGTGTTTGGGACCTTATATCCAGTTTTTCACGAAGGACACCAAATGATGCTTTTTGTTTATTTATTTTATTATTCTATTGAGTAACGAGCTGTGGCATACATGACTAACATCGGGGTGTGTGGGTGTCCTTGCAGCCACAGTACACGAACCTGGGGCTCCTGAACAGCATGGACCAGCAGATCCAGAATGGCTCGTCATCTACCAGCCCCTACAACACAGACCACGCACAAAACAGCGTGACGGCGCCCTCGCCCTACGCACAGCCCAGCTCCACCTTTGATGCCCTCTCTCCATCCCCTGCCATCCCTTCCAACACAGACTACCCAGGCCCACACAGCTTCGATGTGTCCTTCCAGCAGTCAAGCACCGCCAAGTCGGCCACCTGGACGGTAAGCGCGCCTCACCTCCACACCCAGAGCAGTCTTCATCAGATCCCAGGATTTTTCGACTTCCAAGTTTATATATTACTTATCTAATGAGCGAAAATTTGTCTTTGCTTATTTAACACTCATGGAGCATGTAGGTGATAGTCAATGCGAAAACCTGCCCTAGCCTGGCAACCAAATGCTCCAGTTGTGACCAGTGCCTAGTGACATCAGCCCATGTGTTTCTGTCTGTGACTCACTCCTGAGGGGTACTCTGTATGCAGTTTCAGGACAATGGAAAGTGTTGTGACAAGAAATAGCATAGTCCTAGAATATGGATAGTTTGCAGGGTGTGCTGTGCGTTCACCAATCTCCTCACTGCAAAAGATGAAAATGTGTTAAGGAGTGATTAGCAGGCAAATGGATGGATCTAGAAAACATCATATTGAGTGAGGTAACCCAGATGTAAAAAGGCAAATATCATATGTACTCACTCATAAGTGGCTTTTAGACATAAAGCAAAGAAAATCAGCCTACGATTCACAGTCCCAGAGAACCTAGACAACAATGAGGACCCTAAGAAAGACATACATGGATCTAATCTACTAAAGAAGTAGGAAAAGACAAGATCTTCTGAGTAAATTGGGAGCATGGGGACCATGGGAGAGGGTTGAAGGGGAGGGGAGAGGAAGGCAGGAGAGCATAGAAAAATGTATAGCTCAATACAATCAATTTTTTAAAAAAGCCTAAAAAAAGGAAGTGATTAACAAAATACAATGCAACCATTTAAAGCAATGAACATCATTTCCTAAGACCAATGGGCTTATTCTTGTAGACTCTATAGCAAGAGTCATGATATGCATAATGGTATGCATATACTTACTTAGTTTACAATGCTTTTCTCCCCATCGAAACCCACTACAACTATTTAGGGCCATGAGTTAGTACAAAAGAATCCTGATTTCAAATGTTGAAGAACCTAGCTTCCCATAAGTTCTGGATACAAGTTTTCTAATGCTTGGCCATCCATCCATGTCCCCAAATCAAGAACTAAAAAGACCTAGGGATGGTGACGCAGGCCTGTAATCGCAACTGCTCATGAAGCTCAAGCAGGAGACTTGCAGCTCAGCTCCTTTCCTGGGCTACAGAGAAAGTATGAGGCCAGGCTGAGCAGCTTCATGAGACCCAGTCTCAAGGGAAGTGGATAACAGAGCCCATTGCTAAAAGACTGGGCCTGTATGTGAGGCCCTCGGGGGAGAAGAATGTTTATCCCACTTCTCAGTTTTTATATTGTACTACAGACTAACATTAATAATGACCACAGTGCATAAAGGAAGACTCCTACAGAACTGGTTTGAACTGGTTTAACCAAAGGATGCCAACCATAAAGATGTGCAGATTTATCGAAAATTTACTATTTATGGGAATCTTCTAAAAATGAGTATTCTACTGAAAAGCATTTTTAGAGCTTGGCCAGTTCTTTTCCACTCTATGAAGCCCAACTCTCTAGAGAGTACTTCTACCTTTATCCTATAGATGGTACCCAGTTGGCCGCCTGCCTTCACCCAGGTGAGTGGAGTTTAAGGATTGTCTACAATCATCACACTTACTACTTTCTGGCATCATCTTGCATCTGGTCCTTGCCTTTCCCCTCTCATTTGTGTAGCAGATAGCGTGGATTTGTTACCTCATCCTGCTGAGAAGAAACCTGGAGAACATGCAGATTAAGCCAAGAGATATTGTTTAAGTTTGTGGGGCTGGGCTGTTTCTCAAATCTGCCTCCTTCAATGGAGTATATCTTGGATTTTTGTGGCTTCCCAAGCAGGAAGTCCCTAAATTGTCTACAAATTCATCTTACTTCGGTGCTCTCCTTTCATGATCCAAGAAGCGACTCTGTGGTGGCTCATATTTCAACCATGGATGTAAGGACCAGATTAACACTTGATCTTCTCTGTATGTTCTGCTTGTCAATTGTGTCATAATTCTTCATCTCATTTTATTTACAATCCCGGAGTGACCTTCAGAATGCACTGGAATTTCTCAGTGATGTTCTGCTGTTGTAAGGAGGGCCACTTGTTCGTTTCTGGCTGCTCAGCCCTGAAATAATCACTCAGAACCTATATTAATTAAAACACTGCTTGGCCCATTAGCTCTAGCTTCTTATTGGCTAACTCTTACATAGTAATTTAATCCATTTCTGTTAAGAAAGGCTACATGGCTTCTGTCTGACATCTCCTCCTTTCTCCCAGCATTCCGTTTAGTTTTTCCCACCTAGCTCTGCTCCCCTATAGCTCTGCTATAGGCCCAAAGCAGTTATTTACTCATTAATGATAATCACAGCATACAGAGGGAAATCCCACATCATTCTGCTATCCACCAGGACAGCACGCTCTTTACAAAGACATGTGCATGCAGAATGGGACGTAGAAGATGGTATTCGTGAGTCTCAGAAGCAACCATTACTTGACTTGTTACTAAGTCCTGGGTCTGCTTGTGTGAGGGCATAAAGGGCATGTTGAGACCACCAAATGAATATTGCATCCCTTCTAAAGTCACGGAAGCAAAGCTTGGGGCAGGTGCATTAAACCAGCCTGCCTCAACCCCCCACCCAACACTCCTTTCTCAATAAGCTCAAAACCCACTTTTATGTTCAACACAAACCCTAACCACCCACTATCAAGGACCTTCTCTCAAAGAAACAAATCATCTCACAAAAAGCATTGGCATTCCACTGCTTAAAGCATAGATTTGGGGAAAAAAACTTATGATTTGGAAATACACACTGATAAAATATCCTTGCTATGATAGCAGTATCAGAAGCCCATGCAGGAAAAAAAAAAAAAACAAGCACTTAGATTTTAGAGATCTGGGTGAGAGCTAGAGAGCTTGGATGGCAGTGTGACTGTCAGTGTGGCCTCAGCCAAGTCACTGCAGCCTTCTAGAGTTACATGGTGCTTTGGTGAGGACAAAGATGGTGACAGTGCTTTCAGAGATGAGGTGACAGTACTAATAATCAGAACAGAGAGCTTTAGAGCTGACTAGGTTCTCAGCATGTACACTGTCTGCCATGCAGAAGTGGAACTTGCCAGACAGTTTGACATCTCTTGTATGACTCTGTAGTTGTCTACTATCTCTGTAGAATAACAGTCCTACTAGCGTACTGCACACAAATTATAGTTTTATTATACTTATTTTTTCACTCTCAAGCAGCCTTATTTCAAGGTCACAGGCATCTCTTCAAAACTCTAGGTCACTGGAGTCCTTATCAGATACCTGAGGTGACCATCTATGAAGACAATATTTCTTAGTTAGGAATATCTATGCTTTGTATATAGCAGCATCTAATTATTGGGCCAAGTTACATATTCTTGTGTCATGCACAGGCTTTGCATTATAAAGAAGAATTACTGACTTACATTTTATGTTCATTGGTGTTCTGCCTGCATGTATGTCTATGAGGGTGTTGGAACCCCTGGAATTGGAATTACAGTTTTGCACTTCCATGTGGGTGCTGGGAATTGAACCCAGGTCCTCCACTGGACAGGAAGTCAGGGCTATTAACTGCTGAGTCATCTCTCCAGCTCCAAAGAAGAGTTACATAAGTATTTGTCTTATTTTTGCCTCATGACTAAGTCTTTTACCCCCAGTTTTAAAATGGGAAACCTCAATAAATAAATCATGAGATGAATCCTGTCACATGGTCCTTGCTCCAGATAATATCCTTCCTATGTTACCCAGACTGTCACTCTTTCTAACTGGCAAAAGGTAGAGGCATGCAGGAGCAGGCCTGCATCCTGTAGAGCTGGCTTCTAATATCCTGATGCCCCGGTGTCCTGTAGTGGTACCCTCTAATACCCTGATGAGTATTTTGGACTGTGTTACAGAACACTTACTCCCTAGGCATCTATGCATTTAAAACAATTTATTCTCTGTAAGATGCTAGGATCTCCCACAAACCTGAAGCAGAAGAAGCAGGTGTCATTAGTGGAGGCCACACTTTGAGCCTAGTCCTTCCAGAGATTCTTTAATAAGATGTTTCCTTGAGTCTCCGCATTGTGTCATCTCGACATGCTGTTCTTCCTCCAGAGTCTTCTGCGCTTTGTCTCAGAAACACTCTCAGCCTCTAACTAAGATGCTCAGAGCATGGGGACAGGCACCTTCACCACTTCTGCTTTAAATAGGAGGGGCTATTGTTCTAGTTCTGGAAATATATATATATAATATTTCTTCCGAGGAAATAAAGTGAAGTGTGATAATAGGTTTCTCTACTCTATTTTGCACACACAACTACAAGTTTAAGGTTTTGCTTCAGACTTTCTTATTTCGACAATTAAATTGACCCCAGCTAGAGAGGCCTGTTATTTAATAATGCATGAGTGGCCCAGTGTTTGACCTGAGACTCATCAGTCACAGGGTATGAGAAATAATGGTACTTAGATGTCAAGAAATGCAAGCACAGATTTCACCTCTGCAACACACTGGTAGCGCGTGGCCTTGCCCTCAGACTCACTCTCTCTGAGCCTTACATTCTTTGCTCACACACAGGGGTATCAATACTTGGTTGTAAAGAGTACAAGATGAGTAAATGTACCTATTAGTGCTCGGTTAGTTATAGGAACACATGTGTTCATCAAGTCTAACTTGGCTGGGTTTGAATTTGTAAGTTGAATTTGAGTCTTTTTGTATTGCAAGTTTATTGCAGTTTTGCTGAGGGTGCATTTACATAACAGGTAATATTTTTTTTTAAAAAAAAGAGAGGCTCCATTAATTTTTTGATGATTTGTAGGTATTAACAGCCCCAAAGGACTGTAGAATTATCCCCTATCCAAATACATGGCAGAGGACACATCATGGAAACGGGCTTTCCTGAATGCCAACAGCTATTGGCTATCTTGCTTCTTAAGCTTGCCAAGCTGATCCAATCTTGCTTTGTCAGCGCAGGCGTGGGCCCTTTCCACTTAACAAAACTTAGTGATTTAACACACTTATTTATTACCCTTAATTTTATTTTATATGTTAGGATGTTGTTTTGCTTCCCTGTATGGTCAGGGAAGCAGTGAATGCTACTTATTGAAGACTTTGCTGTTGACATCTATTCAGACATGTGGCTCTCACTGAAACACTGCACAGCAGGGCACTAGCTCAGGAAAGCGAGGCATAGGTGCACACCAGACTGCTAGATGGCTGCCATGCATTGGTGGCACAGAGAAGAAAATGTCCCATGAATGCCGAGAATGAGGGGAAGGAAGCCTGCCTCCACAGACAGAGGGTTTTCTTTCTCCTGACTGCAGCAATGAGGTTGCCATCCACAGACCGACCCCAAGCTGCCTCTGATGACTGCCCTCAGTCACATCGCTTTACAGCTCTGACATTATTAATTAGCAGCCCACAACAGAGCAGATTGAGTTCTCTGTGAGTACCCTCTGGTTAGGTTTTTCTCTATATTTTTTTTAACTATTTTCCAACTGAGGTGAGGAATGATATTGTTCTAAGGAGGAGAATCATTTGGGTTCTTGTGTCTTTCTCTCATTATAGATTTCCAAGACTTATTAGGTAGAAACCCTAACCTAGACACAGAACAATGTGGGACACATGGTAGGTCCTTAGTAAACTTAAGGACACCTTGATTGTAGTTAGTGTTAAGTCAGATCCTCCAGTCCTGAGCCTTACCATGAACTGCCCATGGATGTGGCCCTTCTGCCTTGGCCTGTGGTTTGTGGACAGCATTCTTCCATTGCTCTTCCTAATCATACCGGGTTCCGGTTATGTCCAGAGCTTTGAAGAATCTGCCTAGAGCCAGTGGGGAGATTAGAGAGGTGGAGTTTGAAAAGGGAACAGCTAGTTCCCTGGAGAGTTCCATTGATCCTAGCAATTGAGTCTCAGTCTCAGAGGGAGCCAGGCAGGCTGTGATGCGTGCCTGTGGCCCACTCCCTGTCATCAGGTTACCTGTAATGTAAGACTTTCAGAAAAAGGCAGCCAGCTCTGCAGAAATCAAATGCAAGCCGGCCTGTTGCATGGCCCTCTGGAATGCAGACTCTGTGGCTAGCCCATCAAAGCACATGATAAACTTCTCCATGTTGTCCGTGATTTGCAGAAATATTTCTGGACTGGAGCCTCACCTCAGTGATGGAGTACAGGGTTGGTACTCACAATGTTCTGGGTTCGATTCCTAGCATGCTCTCTCTTTGTCTCTGTCTCTCTCTCTAGTTCATCTCTTTAACTCTCTGTGTCTATCTGTGGGCTTCTGTCTCTCATTATCTCTCTTTCTCTTTCTCCCCCCTCCACATACCAACTCACTCCAACCCTCAAAGTTTAAGCCTTAATTTGGCCTTAGCATAGTCTCACAGTTAAGTTACAGTTAGGTTTTATTGCTGAAACAAGAAAGAAATTGGTAGCCCATAACAAGGTTGTTTTTTAGTTTTTGGCAAAGCTGTTCTATAAATTGTCCATGATAAAGATGTAAGTACATCTTTCTGTACATCAAGCACACTAATAGTTACCCAAGCTATTCCTTAGGACACAGAGTACTAAAACTCTGTCTCAAATAACATGCTCAGTGACTCTCAGTTATGGTTAATGGGAGAGCCTTTGGGGTTTGGATTTACACACATCCCTGGTCAAGCATGTTACAGAAGAGATGTTCCTCAGTCCAGAACATAATTACTTAGCCAGCCAGCCAACTCCAAGTTCACCTAATCCAAAGTTTATCACCCTGCCACTGTCTTCTGAGTGATCTGTGGACTGAAGCATGGAGTTTCTTTTAAAACAATTAATACTGATTTACTGCAGATGTAATAAGGACCATTGATCCAACAGAAATAAATTTTTTAATTATTGCTTTTACTACTACAAACAAGAATACCCAACACTTCCCTTTTTTCTCTTTCCCTCTTATTCTTTCTTTTCTTCCTATTCCTTTCACCCTCCCTTCTTCCCTACCTTCTCTCTGCCTCATCTTCCTGTCTTTCTTCTCCTTCATTAGTCATCCCTGACAGTGGCCAACCGAGTTCCATCGGGATCCCCAGCCACTTTGCATGTCGTTTCTCTGCTTTTCTGGAATTCTAGGATAATATGGAGACAATCTTGATGATGCCATCACTATAAATGATATGAATGATGCATTTTCAAGCTCAAGAGTCAGAGCCCTGAAGCTTGACATTCAGCAGAGTACTTGACTAACAATGGAGAGAGCTTAGAGATGTTGGTGCCGGGAAGACTAGTGCAAAGACTGCACGGAAATGGGTTGACACACCATGCCTGCAGGGTCCTCTACCTTACAGTCCAAGTCCACTGTCTTAGGAGAAGGGAGGCCTGTCATTAAACAATTAAAGAGAAGCTAGAGACTCTGATTTGCATGTAACACCTCCAGATCTTTAACTGACAGTAATATCTTCCCATAAAATACTATAAGCCAAACAAAAAAAAAGTAGCCAGGCTAAATTTCCATCCTATACAATGTGTTGACAGAGACATGGGAAGGTTATTTGAAGTCTGAATAAAGTAACTGTAAGCCTCTAAGGTAGAAAGCTGTCAGTTACTATCAGTCGTATTTCATTAAGTGTTAATTCACCGTCCCATTTAAGGGAAATAGAGATTGAAATCTTATTCCATGTAACCAGGCAATACATTCATAGTGTTTATTATCTATCCTTCCCACCTTCTCATGTCTATAAAATTTTATCTTATAAAAACCCGGGTTGTATGCTCTGGGCTTGCATAAAGTATTTTATTTGTTTCTGCTCTTATCATTAGAGAATTTATGGAATTCTGTCCCTTAACTCTAAAATTAGCCAAAGCTATAATCAAAAGAGGGCAGTGAGGTTTAACAGGCTTCAAATCAATTTTCTCAGCTTACTAACTGATAGTTTATTTTTAATTGGCACATACAGCATGTTCTGGAATAAAGATCACCTGAAAATTGATGCATAAACAGAGAATAATACCAGAAGAATTTTTTAATGACTCAAGAAAAACATACTATATCATTAAGGTCACTAGAAATCCCTTAAAATGAATGTGTATTCAGAATCAGCCCTGAAGGATGTGCCCTTTACTGTGGGATGTTTGCTCTTGGTACTTTCCCATATATGAGCTCTGCACACTCTCGTTTCTGTCACTTCCTAGTGAACCATTTCCACGATGTGCACCGTCTGTCCCTTAGATCCCATCCGTCTCACAAAGGGCACATGTGCGTTTCTCCTGAAAGGTGTTCACTCATCCTCTGTCACTGGGCGCATTAAAGCAACTGTATTCGAATAAAGCCTCATGAATGGACGTCAAGAACAGTCAATATACTCCTTAGATTGCTTTCAAGTTTTTCATCCCTTCCTTGGTCTCTACATTTTTCCTCCATGGAATGATATTATGAGAAGTGGCCAGCTGAGTTTTGTAAATGTTGCCAGGCACCGGGTACCCTGCGCTTCTGCTCTCTTGGAGTGGTGGATACATGGCGACTTTAAATAATGTCAATTTCTGCCCAGTGCCTTCTATTCTTTCTATACTACAGGGGAAAATTCTGTAGAATGAGATGGTAACTCTTAGATTCTTTCAGTCTCATGATGTGTCCTAGACATGGAATGGTTTTAGACCACGGGGTCCTGTAATTAGGTACAGGAACACCCAAAGAGAAGGATTTTTGTTGGTGTCCTTCCCGTGGTTTTTAAAATAATATTCTTAACCCTATCATCAAACTGAAACTCAAAATAAAATTTAAAGTAGTCAGAGAACCTATACTTAATTTTTTTGGAAGACCAAGCTGCAACGTTTATTTATTTTTACATGTGTATGTGTGTGGGCAGGCATGACATGGTGGGCCTATAGAGGTCAGGAGACAACTCACGCATGTTGGTTCTCCCCTTTACCATAGGGTTTGGGGACTGAACTAAGGTCTTCAGGGTCGGTGACAAGCACCTTTACCTGATGAGCCATCTTGCAGGTCTACCTACATTTAATTTCCTGTGTGATAAATTAAGAAGGGATTCTTCCTTTACAAGCAGAGTGAGCCATCTCATTTAGGTTGAATTTATATTGAAGGTTCATGTGAGCAAGCGTAACATTTGCCGTTTCATTGTATCCGGAGGAACTGAGTTTCCATCTTTTTTCTCTGGAGTTAATGCTAAAATTTCAAGTTCCCAAGTCGAACAGGATCCTTTGGTATGTTCTGAAGTTTAGGGGATTGTTGTTGGTGTTGTTGGGCCTTTTTGTGTTCTTAGAAAAAAATGTAATGAATACCATGAGGAGAGTATTTTAGAAGATTCTTTGTGTTTTTCTTTGAATAGCTTCCAAGATGTAGCAAATAAGAACAAGGATTACTTGAAGGCTCTCATTTGATGTGTGGCGTCATGTGACAGGGTCCCGAAGCACACGGCTCATTAAGGAGAGCATGGTGCTCAGAAGGCCACTGTGGGGGAACTAATAAGCAAGAGGAACTGGGGCAGGTGGTTTTGTCTCTGCCCATCTGTTAAATGGGTATTATAATATTTCCTTGGCAAGATGGCTTTGAGGTATAATTAAAGTTTATGAAGTGCTTTGGGAGCCTGGGAGATTCTATTTTCAAAACACAGCATGTTATTACCTCATCCTTGATTTTTGTTGCTTAGATTTACCTTCTTGGGCTACAGCATTCCCATGTTGGCAATTCAGGCTCTTTCCCGAGGTTTTCTGGCTCAATGACAAAGACATGAAATCTCACATGCTACGTGTTTAAGTCACTGGGTATAAGTATTAAACAAAAAATATATACTTTTAAAAAGGAGGGGTTGTTTTTTATTTTATGTGTCTCAGTGCTTTGCCAACACACGTGCCTGGCGCCTGCTGAGACCAGAAGAGGGTGCTTTTCCCTCTGGAGTGAAAGATACTACAAGCTGAAAGCTGCCATGTGGGTGCTGGGAACTGAACCTGGATCCTCTGGAAGAATCGCCAGTGTTCTTAACTACTGAGCCGCCTCTCCTGCTCCTGTATATAATATTTTATAGTTTAAAATAGTTTCTCCTTAGAACGTATTTAACTGGATCCAGCTCTGAGGAACAGTAGGATGAATTTATGTTGATTACCCTTTGATAACTTGAGACACAAATATATCTTGTATCTTTGATTCCCCTTCTTGTACTTTCCCTTACATCTTGTGTATTAATTTGAGACTTATATTTGTGAATATAAAGCCCTAAATGATGTGAATTGCCTCTACTCCATTTTCATACTTTGTATTCTTGAGAAAAACTCACATTTCTCACTTAAATAGTGTCATAAGTTAGTTTTACATTTTTCGTTTTGGTTTTTTTTAAGACAGGGTTTCTCTGTAGCTTTGGAGCCTGTCCTGGAACTAGTTCTTGGAGACCAGGCTGTCCTCGAACTCGCAGAGATCTGCCTGCCTCTGCCTCCTGAGTGCTGGGATTAAAGGCGTGCGCCGCCACCTGGCTTACATTTCTGACCAAGTAATCACCATCAAATAAGTCATGCATGTGATTAACCATATACTATAAAACCAAAGTAATTATTGCTATAAACATCTGTACTTGTACAAAATGTCAAAACCATTCTTACAGGCCTATACTTTGCTTAACTGCTTTATATGCCTTGACAGATATGTTAAGTTTTACTTGTAAAAGATTAGAAGTTACTTTTATGAATTTGACTTTCCTAAAGCTAGCTTCATCATAACAAATATTTAAATCAATATTTTGATGTCCTAGATTTTAATACACTCAATTACAGTAACTTAAAACACTGATTTTCTCAAAATTGTCTTCAACAAGTTTAGATTTTTACATAGTATATAGAGCGAGTTTGTTTCTAATCATATTACTAAGGGTCTTGCATATAAGAAAAAAACCTTGTTTATTATTGAATTTAAAAAAATACATTAGTATATACCCTTACTAACCTTGCCTGATGCTCTATACCCAAAAGTAGAGTGGTCTAAGAAGACACCCCCAACATTAGTAGATTTGAGAAAGGCTTGGAATACCTAACAGGGAGACTTCTAGTCCTTTGCCCTTGTGACCAGGGATGAAGTTAAGGACTTGAGAATGTATTGGACTCGAGACTTACCTTTATACATTAGGTTTGTAGCCTATACTCAGGCTTTCTGTCTTTTTATAAAAAACTGTGGAACTAGCAGTTGATGCCTCTGAGAAATGTCGGGACAGTTTATGACAAACAGATTCGCCAACAGAAGAGAGGTGTTTTCAATAGCGGGAATCTGGAGGAACTCTTTCTGTACTTTCACAGTTGAGATGCGTCCTTAGAAAATCTATGCATGCTGTGCTGATTAATGATCTCCTTCAAGCCAGTCCTCACCAGCAAGGAGGCTCTCCCTCTATTGCTTATTCTCATATGTCTACAAGGTAGATGTTATACAAGTATTCATAAACACAGGCTGTTTTGAAGTGCTTTAGTATATCCGCATTCCCTCTGAATGTAGGAAGATAGTTGATAACTGGTTTTCCTATTGTCCTAAACATGCAAAATAGGATTGCCAGCTTCTAAGAGTTATCACAAGATAACTTTGGCCACCCTTAATCTCCTATTCCTCTAGTTCTTTCATGGTAACAGAGCTTATTTAACTTTCACCAGTTTTCAAAGCCTAACGTCTACACATTCATGCATAGATTCAAAAGAAGCATATTTCAGAGGTGTTTATAGTCTGCCTGAGAACCATCCTATAACTTCAAAAATGTGCACCCATCACTTTCTTGTTAAAGCTCTATGCGCAATGATATAGTTGGGTAGCTCAGGGTCTGGATACAGGGAATCAACTCACTTAGCACCACATTCAGAGGAATTACAGGCTTCTCGTGTAATTCCTACTCAAGAAGCAAATGGGTAGCCATTAGTGTATGCATTCAAAATGTTCTGATAATCCAGAATGGGTAGCCTATCTAACACCTGGCATTTTAAGCTATGATGCTTTTTTTTTTCTACAAAAGTATGGGAAATATAGATGTTCATCTTTAACATAGGAATACTGGAACAGCAATACATGTGAGACCCTACACTTCCTTACTAGGCTCCCTTGATACAATTCACTGTGACTATCATTTGTTAAATGGCAGAAAGGTGGTACCTGCTGGACAGCACAGGCTATCGCAAATGCATAGATAAGTGTAAGCAGGACTGGATCTGTGAAGATTGCCATTGCTTGTGATGGCGAGTATCACATAAAACAAAACAAACAAAAACACTGATAATACTTTGAAGGCCTCAGAGTTGTAACCTAGAAGAAGCAACTATAGATGATAGCATAAAAATAAAATGGTCTAAAAAATGCAGAGGGGTCAGTGTTCAACAGTGTGAATGGGAGAGAGCAGAAAGCACAGAAATATGAAAACTGAAATATGTGAGTCTTCAGTGGACACCATTTGAGACATTCTCCAGACACACAGGCCTGTGGGAAAGGAAATGAGAATGGAAATTCTATCGTCCACTTTGGACAGAAGTTAGCTGTGAGAACCAACACGCTTAGTTCATTGAACAAATCTTCATTGTGTCTTGATTTCATCACTGTGTTCAATGATCCTTATCAAAAACATTTTATATTCAACTATTTCAAAGTTTAACTGGTATCATCGCATTGGGTAGCAAACAAACATGGGGTTGCTAACACAAACAAGTTTTACTAGCAGTTGTCTTCCAGGTTTTAATATTCCTCTCTTCCCGCAACGCCCACCCAGGAGTAGCTATTATCCTAGGCACCCTGGGATTAGCACTCTGGCTGTGACGGGGAAGTGGAATGTCTCACTGGAAACTCAGGAGTAGAGCCTTTTTACAAACGTCTGAAAACCACACATTGTGTTTGTTAGCTGATGTGTTCTAAGACACGGTACTAGCTTTAACGGTGTGTGTTTATGATACGAAGTTCTATTTTGGGGAAGAGACCCAAACGAATTCAAATGGAATGTGCAAAATCAACCCGATTGCTTTCCATCCTTAATGAATGCATTTCATAGTCTATTATGTGTTTTTACATTTAGATATGAGGACATGCTTCTTGTTTCTTTCACTTTTCCTCCTGGGAGACTTGATTGAGTTATTTTGGGAACTAAAAGACAAGGAATAGAGAGGGACACATCCTATTTTTTCCCTCTTGCAAATCTGTTTCTTTTTGAGCACTAAATTTCTTTTCAGATATATTTCAGGTCGTGTTAATGAAGAAATATATAATTCTATACACTTTGCTAATTTATATACTTTCCTAATTTGCCTTCAAACTTCCAGGCAGGTCTCAGTCAACATCTGCTTGAATTTAGTGAAGACAGAGAAGCAATCAAACTTTTAAGACTCTTTGCCCATGAGCAATCACAGGGTTTAACTTTGGTCCTTAGTTCAATGTTCCAATCCACTGTGATGAGTTGTGATGGGACAGCGTTTCTGTGTGTGATGTGGCTGGCCACATGCTCCCGGGCTTAAGTACTCTTCTCCTCCTGCTTCAGCCGCTTGCTTATCTGAATTTATAGGTAGGTGACATCTCAAGCAGAAAGTCTCTTACTGTAACATCAGGATATGTTTTCCACTAATTCCGAACATAGCCTGATTTGATAAGATTTTGATTTGATGTTGGCATTCATAGTGCTTGCCTTTGAGCGCCCAGTGACTACATAGGTCTGTCTCTTCTGGAGGAAATGGGCATACACATAAAGAGGAGATGGCCAGAGTAGCATTGTTGTCTGTTTGTCACTGCTATTCGATGGAATAGGCATAGGCATACTCATCATTCTAAAGAAGCTTTGGAACAAAGTAAACTAGGAAAGGGGGAATTAGAGTAAGTATATTTTTCCTAGGTACTGCCCACAATGTAATATGAGCAGACAGAGGGTTTATATCCTGCTAAAGCTTTCTTAGAAGCATTCCCAAGCTAACAGATTTTCTTTCTTTCTTTCTTTTTTCTTTCTTTCATTCTTTTTTTTTTTTAAAAAAAATGGCTTAAGAATTTGTTTTGAAGTTGTCAGTTGAGCATATGGCTGTAGGGCATGGACTCTGTCCTAATTTGTTGCTTTTCATAATGTGTTTGACATTGGAATTTAGACTTCAGAAACAGAAAACGGAATGCTTTGAATGAAGTGCATTTCATAAACTTTTGATTTAAAATAAAAACACTTCCTGGTAAATTGAAGTGAGACATAAAGCAAGCAAAACACTGCCTGAAACAATGAGAGGTTCTTACGGTGTATCTATGTCTTGCAGGCTACGAATTTAGTAAAATGCCAAAATTCTTGCTTTCAAAAAGAGGAAAAGGTATAACAGATACAATATTTAAAATTGGCAGTCTCACAACACACGGAGAGGCCCAAATAGACAAAGGTAGAGCTTCAGGCCTGACTTCAGCGAACCCACAAACTGAAATCTGTTCCTCAGAAGACAAAGAATTAAGGGGCAGAATTCGGTTTGTTGGTTAGGTGAAGTCAGGTTGAATTCCACCTTTGTCAATTTGGCCTTGGCAGAACCCTGTCTCTCTAATAGCTTCATCTTCCCCAATATGAAGATGACGTTATTAGTAGATGTTAATAGAGTGAGTATAAATTCTAGGCTGCAGCTTCTAGCGAGTTCTGGCTTTTATTGAAAGGATTATAGGTTTAGGGTTAGAATGTAGGTAAGACTTGCCCAGCTGTAGCTATTGTTGGGATCTGTATTAAGTTGACTCCATGGGATAGTTCTTGTTTCTGTCATGGAGCTTTCCACTAGGCAGTGGTGGAAAGGCTGAATAAGCAATTGGGCTATTCTATAAATGGAGTGTTGACCTTCCAGTAGCCTAAGTAAAACCCATGGAAGCCTTCGTGCTTGCCCTGGAACACTGCCATTCCACCGGAAGCTGTGCTCAAGTACAGAAAACTGAATAAGTGAAGGTAAGATGCTGCCCACCTATATAGGTCAAAGCCCATGACACGCATATATAGGCAGGGTGCTGAAAATCACAGATGGAATATTCCTTTGAAACCCAGGCATAATTATGCTCAGATCATACGGAAGGCAAATGAATTCAGTCCTGTGTGGATGCCGCTGGAAGGGACAGACCATCAAAGGGAACTGTTGTGCAAACACATAGTGGTGGGGCACAAGGCTCTGTAAGGTTGGGAGAGGTGAGAGAAGGCAGAAGGAAGATGACAAAATCAGTATGTCTAGGGCTAGGCAGGCAGGGAGGGAAGAATAGGAAAGAACCAGAGAAGGTTCCAGTGTGATCGCTTACCCCCAGGGAATAGCTGATAGCAACAGTGGGCTTCCGTGCTCCAGCTGGGATCTAGGCAATGGTTGGGCCCTGCTGGTGCCTCAGTTTCCCCATCTTTAAAATGAGGATAATGATAATTACCCCCAGGGCTTTCATGAGGGCCACATGAGATAATGAAGTATAAGTGGTTTATAAACGAGGAAGTTGGTATCCATGGGAACTGTTGCCTCTGCTTTGAGAGAGGCTGCCAGTTAACCTTGCCATTTCCCAACTTGGGAACTGAACCTCACACGTCTAAGCTTGAGGCTCTGGTTGAGTGAGGTGATTCTTATCCAACTTAGTTTAAAACTTCCTGAAGTATATCCTTTCACTCTTGCTTAGGTAAGAGACAATCCTTCTGAGTACCGCACAGCTGACCCCTCTGCCTTTTGTTCTTCCTAAGGGAAAACCTGGGGAATCTAGAGGGTAGAGGTTTTTTTTTTTCTCTCCTGGAATCATTGGAATGGCTAATTATGGGCGATAAGAGCCTTCCAGTAGGACTCGCCTAACTGGGATATCCTGTGGATATCCTC
This sequence comes from Ondatra zibethicus, assembly GCA_004026605.1. Lineage (NCBI taxonomy): Eukaryota > Metazoa > Chordata > Mammalia > Rodentia > Cricetidae > Ondatra > Ondatra zibethicus. The sequence continues at coordinate 64,138 of PVIU01004525.1, read as the reverse complement.
AGTCTGTAGGATTCTCCCCGTCGGCAGCTCTTCTCATTGCCAATTTGTTCATAGCATTTGATCGTGAGCAGCATTAACCTTCAGTGATCACTAAGGACAGTGCCTAGGTCACAAGCCATCTCTGCTAGGGACCAGCTACCCTCGAGGACGCTACAGAGGGGAGGGGCGCAGCAGAATTCTCATGACTGATTCATGGCCATGAGCTAATGTCTCTGGTTTTATGAGTCAGTGCTGGCCCAGGCTTTGGTTTTGTGGATTTTTTTTTTAAATGAAAAGCACAAAGGACATTGGTTAGGCTGCTCCATTGTCATATACTTGTGAAGGGCTACAGGAAACCTCCCTGTCACTAGAGAGTGACATTCTAATGATTAGATGTTCAGCTCCTGTTCTCTGTTGAAATATATATATATATAATAAAGCAGAGTTTCTTTAGGGGCTGATAATAATAGTAATAATAAACCCTGCGATTTTTGGTGTGTGTGTGTGTGTGTGTGTGTGTGTGTGTGTGTGTGTGTGTGTGTCTCCAGGCAAAGGAGGTGAAATGATGTGTTTGGGAGATGAATGTTCTTGTACTAGGCAAGACATAGCTTGCAGGAGAACATCTGGAGCCGACCCATTCTGCATGGGATGGGGCCAAGACGTGTTTATGCCTTAGTGCCTGTTTGAACAGGTCTAATCTTAAAATGATTTATAGGGTTTTAGAAGATTCCCCTTCACATATTATTTCCTTATATAACCAGCATATGTACTGGAAGCTTCATTTTAAAAATGGCAACAGTGGTATTCCATATGAAATAGAATTAAAGTATTTAGAGTCAAACTAACTATTAAATATTAGGGAGGCATTCTACCAAACTGATAGTACCAGTATGAAATTACAAATTATAAATACAAAATGAATGCCCAGTTCATGACTATATTAATCATCAGGATACAAATATATGTCACCTACATATTTTTAAGTTGACATTTCCTAGTTTCAAAATATTCATGAGAGATATTCTATAGAAAGAAAAAAAACTACCTAGATCTTTGCTCATAAATACACTGAAGTTTTGCTGAAACTTGATTTAAAAACTACTTATCAGGATGGGAGGAAAAATCAGTGCGAGTGATTATGCTTAAGTGATGAATAAATCATTTAAGTAGAGGGAAGTTTAATTGTTTCTACCCTCAGTAGCCCTTTCTTTGTTTCCTTCCAAAAAGGAAATATCTTTGGGAATGTAACAGGGAGTCCTCTTAGCTTTCTAAATAGCCGTTTCATGTATCTCTTTAGGTGTTTGGCAGCTCTGTATTTCTCAACACACGACCTAGGGGGACGTAGGTGGCATGCTCTATAGCAGATGCCCAGAGTGCCTGAGAAAGCAAGCCTTTCCTGGTTGCTTCTGCTGCCCTTTTGCTCCGCTCCTCCCGGTCAGCTCCAGCTTGCTTTTCACTCCTTCTTGTCAAGATGGAAATAGGTTGACAAGAGAGAAGGATGGAAAATGGGGAGGAAAAAAGGAAGAACAAAGAAAATACTAAGGAAATTTAAAATTCAGTAGTTCTGAAATGACTCATTCAAACTTCCTCTCGGGGAGCTAGCATCTTTGTCCTTTCCTAGCTGGTAAATCCCAGTCTTTCCACACTGTCTGAGTCAACTGTAGATGGTACAAACACCAACAGCCACCACAACGTGGAGAAAAATGTATAGCTCAATAAAAACAATAGAAAAGAAAAAAAACACCTATAGAAAATTTCCTTCTCTGACTTGAAGATTGTTGGAAGTATTTCATCACTTAAATGAATCCGAGTTTATTATATTTGCTTGCATCTTAGAAAGGACTGTACCCAGAAATTGAATTTATCCTTTGCTCAGATCTACTTTAAAGACAAATCTGCAAATACCAAAATATAAGCAAATGGCTTGCTCTAGGAAGTAAGTCTGCATGTATTTTTCATTTCCTAGTTTTTGTTTGTTTGTTTTTTGACATTCCAAAATGTGTGCAGTCTTGATTGAAGAAAATGAATAAAATACAGTATGGATAGAACTCCAGTGAAATCTAGATAAAAAGAAATTCTCCTAATAAAAAGGCAAATACCATTATTTCTCAGCAAGTTTTAAAAACTAACATTATATACAAAACTCTATAATGACATGGAAAGAAGACGTCACTTAAAAGTTTTAGTTACTCTATTTAAAGTTGGATCTTCTTGACAACTTCAAAATTACTCGCCCCCAGACTGGTGTAGCCAAGCTGACATCTAAATGAGCCTCCTGGGACTCGTCAAGCACGTGAGTGTTTGGCTGTTCCATATTTCTAGTCTTAGTTGGTATTACCCATAGAACAGCACTTAGTTTCGAAGAACATTTCATGAGGGCCAGAAAATATTCTTGAAAAAGAAAATCCACATAGATAGAAAAACCACACAAGTGACCAGACCGTTCTGTAATTCAGTTTCCATTTCTGTCAGGCAGAAATAATCTCTCAGGAAGGTTGTTGAGAGGTCACTGTATGAAGCCCATAGTCCAGAGCCTGCCCACTGAGCATGTCCCTGACAAATCAGTTAGCTAATATGAGGGCTGGATGCTGTAGGGAATCATATTAATAGATAAGTTAGCCCCTTCCTTCTTCAAAGGGCTCCCAGTAAATCTTTGAGAAGTGATAAAGCTGGCTGTAATTCAGTGTGACAGGGGCTCTAATCTCTCTGGAATGTCCTTCCTACTACCACCTTTGTCTTCCAGGCCGACTCCTACTTATCCACTTAAACTCACTAGAAGTATTAACTGTAGACGAAGATTTCCCATTCCATCCCCGACATGTGTACTTAGGAGGTCTGAAGGGGTAGCTCTGTCTGGTCATTGTATCTTGATACTGCTGCACTCAATGAGTCTCAATATTTCTTTGTTTGCTATTTCTTGTCTGAACAAACTATGATGTAGAACAGAAAATACTAATTTATCTAGTTTCCCAGAGAATCCAATATTTAGTGTTAGATTTTAAAGTGATAAGCAGGACACTATTATAGGTAAACAGAAAAGACATTCAAGTTTGAGGATGACTAAATTCATGGAGACATGGATGTATCCTGGATACCCAAGGAAAGAGAAAAGTTGAGTATCTTTGGAGTACAAAGAATTTGGAAAAAGACTATGATGCTGGAGAGAAGTCCTCAGATTTAGAATGAGGGATTACAATCTTGGAATACCATCCCAAAGAACTAAGCTCCATCTTACATGCCTGGGGAAAACAGTAATTGGTGAAGGTAACATATCCTATTGGAGGGAAATGACTAAGGGAAATTTAGAGGTCAGAAGACTGAGGTCAAGGAGACGAACTGGGGAAGGTGGTACAAGACTACAGACCATGACAAGAGCAAGAAGTGCAGTTTGTGTTTCAGAGATAGAGACCCACGTTCACAATGGAGGTTGTTGGGGGCTGGAGAGATGGCTCAGCGGTTAACAGCATTGCCTGCTCTTCCAAAAGTCCTGAGTTCAATTCCCAGCAACCACATGGTGGCTCACAACCATCTGTAATGAGGTCTGGTGCCCTCTTCTGGCCTTCAGGGATACACACAGACAGAATATTGTATACATAATAAATAAATATTTTTTTTAAATACAGAGGTTGTTTTGACTTTTATCACTGTGGCATTTCTTATACATAGTTTAAAATTTTTTCTTGCCACACCCATATTAGCAAGCAAACAAAAAAACGATAGATTCCTCAAATGTTTGGTATTTCTTCATCTAGGATTAGCGGGGCTATTTATGCGATTGGTTTGTGTATAGAAGGCCCAAAAGTACACATAACTGACTGAATAGAGACACACTGTATGTAAGTGGCCTGAGCGCCATCAGAATTGTCTGAGAGGAAGTAGTGTTGAAAGAAGGAAGAAGTGGCTTATGAAGAGAGCCAGGCCTATTATGCCAGCCAGATCTTTAGTCCTATTAGCTTTGAAAGGAATACATTGGACTAACTCTTTTAGCTTCTTTCTTTCTTTTTTTTACCCTGGTGGGAATGAACACTTTGCATGAAAAGACCACCTCTAACTATAGTTTTTAAAAGATGGAGGCAACTTTTTCTCAGTTTTCGGCATCATGAAAACAAAGCACAAGCTATCACAAGGCTATGCCATTTTCAAAATCAGCACGAAGAAATGTATTTAGTCCTCTGGCCTGCCATCCTCCATGATGGGTCAGTTCATTCAATTATAAAACCCTTCCCTTTGGGCTGAAAAACAGAAACCATGAATGTCTTACAATGAGCATTTACTACTTTCATTGTTACTTCTTCTGCTCCAAAAAGGACTCGGAATTCTTGTCGGGTGCCATCTTACCAAGTTATGTTATGGAGCTGGACCCAGAGAACCTCCCAAGATTGGGAACCAAGAGCCAAAAAAGAAGATTCAGGAAATCAAGGAAATGTTTCTTCCTGCATTAGCACCCAGGACATGCTGTTTTCGAATGGTTGTGGTGGAGACCACTGCAATGAAATATAGTGCAGTCAGACTTGTTAAGTGTGCACTCAAGTCCCACACCATAGAAACAACCTAGACTCCAGCTCTCAGTTCCCTGGGTAGGAAGGAGAATATGGGAACCTGCGAAGTGCACCTCTGTTACTTTAAAGTTAAAGCTAAACAGTGTTTGGGAAAGATACTTTGGAAATTACTTCCTTTTACTTCTAACAAAACTCAGGGACAGAGATTCTACATTGTTCTTAGTTTTCTTGAAATATTTGCCCCTTTATTTCTTAAATTTTCAACTCAAAAGGTAGCCTTAGCTTCTTATAATTAGGGTATATTATTTTCTGGAATATGTGTGAGCTGAACTCACAGACATGTCCCATCTACCACGTGACAGCACGTGCCTTGCATTTTGAGAGTTGTGAAAGGTTAGCCCTACTGTCCACCTTCCTTTTCTTAGGCTTGGGAAGAGGTCAGTGGCCATTTCCCAGAAGGACAATGGGCTGGGTAGGGGGCAGAGGAAGAAGGCTTCTTAAGAGCTCTGAAGCTAGCGTTACAGAAGAACTGTGGAGACGAAGCTAGAGTTTGACTTTAGACTTGACTAGAAGGACCTGGTTCTGAAAAAAGTGAGACCTTTCAAAGCTGGAGTCAAGAGCTAGCCTTGTTACCAGTCGGTCGCGGTTTGTGGTGTACAGCGTTGGTACCAAATGGACTTGGAAAGCAGCACAGCTTCATTTATCCTTCAACTTGATTCTTCATGCCATTTGTTTTCATGACAAGGGATAAGAGCAGGCAAGGCTGTGTGAAATGACACATTGGAAGCTGGTTCCCCATGTGTGTATTATTAGTGCGAGAGCATTCAGTTGAGTAAAAGGCACATATACAGAGAGAGGGAGGGCAAATAACATACATTTTTTGGTTGTTTCTGTTCATGCTTTTTAAGATGGGATCATACCATGTCACTGGATCTTTCCTAGAAGTGAGATCCTCGTGTGTTGGTCTCTGCAGTACTGAGGGGATAAGTGTGTGCCACCATGCCCAGGTACATGCGTGGAATCTTGTTGTTGCTGGTGTTGTTTTATTGTTCTTATCATGTGAGTTAAAGTTAAATGAAGCAAGACATCGAAACTCAGTGTTCTGTCACAGAAAACAAATGAAAGCAGAGAGGTGTAAAAAAGACAATGTGTTTTAGAGAAGGAAGATGATAGCTTCTTTTAGGACATTAAAGATGGGAAAGAATAGATGGATATTTCACAGATCCTTTTGGGAAAAAGAATGGGTGTGGGAAAGTGAGTAAGACATAAAACCTAGAATAACTAAAACATAAAATAGCTATGTAGAATTCTGCAGGGTTTAAATGTGTAAAATTGGTTCTATACAATATAGCAGAAATAAAAAAACAAACAAAACCCTAAAAGTTATGCCCATAAAAAAAAAGTGACCTTTTCTAGTGGAATGACGCAACAGAGCTAACAAAGCTCATGCTTCTGGTGCTCTGAGGTTCCCGAATGCCAGCTCCCTGACATGAAGAGCCACCTGGGCACCGCTGCGACCCCACGAACCCCGTGATATGAATGTGGAGGATGGCTGTCTAGATCTGCTGCTCAAGAGTTCTTGGGTCATGAGAGCTTTCTGCACCTGCTAAGTATTTCCAGCTAAATTGACCATTTTCTTTCTTTCTTTTCTTCTTCTTCTTCTTCTTTTTTTTTTTTTTTTTTGGTTTTTTGAGACAGGGTTTCTCTGTGTAACCCTGACTGTCTAGAACTCACTCTGTAGAACAGGCTGGCCTTGAACTCACTGAGACCCACATGCCTTTGCCTCCCAAGTGATGGGATTAAAGGCCTGTGCCACCACCACCGACTGAGGAGATCATTTCCAATGCGCCTGATTGATGCAAATCTGAGTGTAGGAAATATAAGCAGAAAGTTACTCAGATTCTCTCTATTGCATTGCTTTTAAGTAATGGTTTTATTGTATTTTTAAAATAATATTTTTGTTAATTATTTTAGAATTTTGTGTAATTATTTTGGTCATATGCAACACCCCCAACTTTTCCCTGATCCATCCCTACTTCCCTACCCATTCAACTTCAAGTTCTCTTTAAAAAATAAGTTCAGTGTGTGTGTGCCCTAACTAGCCTTGGGGGTGATGCCTGCCCTGGAAAAGAGTCACTCTAACAGGGGTCTAACTAACTCTCTCTTTCTAAGCATCTCTCAGAGGCCAATAACTACTCTGTTAGAAGTGTGACTTTGAGTCCCTTGTTCCCTCCTCCATGCTGCATTTTGTCTAACTTGAGCTTGCTTGGATCTCTCTCCTGCAGGCTGTCACTATCACTGTTAGTTTATTTTCAGTTCCACAGTATCATCCAATCTTCAAACACTTGCTTCAAACAGTTGCTATGGTCACTGTCGTGTAGACAATATGGACTTTGCAGTGTACAGGTAGTGTCGACCTCATTCTGTAGGTTACCGGATCCTTGACTTCTTGCCAGGCATATATTTTGCAGTGCGGTGTGATTCTGTTTCCAACTGCTGTTGTTTGAGGTCCGCACCCCACACTGCCAACCTTATTTCTCTACTGCAGGGGTGGTGTAATAAAAGAGACAGCATTTGGGTGATAAAACATGTACCAAATATTGGCTTGGCATTGACTTCTGGTCTGGAACTTAGTGTGCTATGGGAGCTGTCACAATGGGAATATTCTGATCCCTTTTGCCCCATTGGATTTTCCTGATGACTTGCTAACAGATAATGCGAAGGTTATCTGAGACCTTTCTGCTCAGGGCTCAGTTGTAGTTAGCCAACCCCAGGCACTGGAAGGTGGGTAGTCCTCGGGGTCAAAATCGTAAGTGCAAGAAGGCAATGCAGGACCAGCTTAGCAGTCTGAACTTGGGTGAAACAGTTGTAGTTGGACATAGCTCATCAGTCTACCCCAATAGTTCAGGAACAGCATAGGAAGAAAAGCTAACCAAGTAAGACTCTTGCCCTCTCCTTTCTCTAATGAGACACATATGGCATAATTTTGACCCCTAGCAGATAATTATGGTTACTCCTCTGTGTATGCTAATATCGTTAGGGGTATCCAGCTTAGGGGCGACCCTGAAACTTTGGGTGAGGCAGCCACAATTGTAATCAGCACTTACAATCATCGAGCCAAGGAGGCCAATAGTGTACTTGACATTGCTGTGACTGATCCCTGCACAAATTCTCCAGGATCGGGAAGCAATGTCCCCAGGAAGCAGGTGCACTTACCTTCTTTGGTATTTAGTCACTGGCTAAATACAGAGTGCGCTGAAGCCCAAGGGTGAATGGTCCTCGCAAGCTCTGCTCTTTTGCTAGCATTCTGACTTCCACTCTTTGGCACCTGTTAGCCACTGTGGAGCTCCCATCAGCGCCTCTCCCGCCTAAGTACGCCTCATGAGATAAGGAGGTCAAGCGAGGAGCGCATGCCAGCCCTTCTCAGGGTGCGTCTCTTACCTGGTTCCTTTACTTGGCCCCCAAACCCTGAGGTTAGGCAGTAACGAGCACCCTATCTTCTAAGCCTGCACGGCTACCTTTCAGTTTAAACATTCCGCCTGAAAGAAGCACGGATGGGAGGGGAGACTAGAAGGAAAAAATCTAGGGACTTAGTAGCAGCAAATACATTTCCTAGATCTGTGCTAGCTCATCTCTGATGGGAAAACAAAACAAAACAAAAAACCACTGTCCCCTTGGCCTGAACACTGCCTTCCAAATTTGTGAGAGTGTTCAGTATTATGTAAGCGCAGCACCTGAATAGCCAGCTGATACCTCCTACCTGTGGAACGCAGGTTAATGTGGACAGCAGAACTCCCCAGTTTCTAACAGAGGCATGAGTTCCATAATGCCCTGCTTATGGATTGAGAAATAAACTACAGAAGACCCAGCAGTCTGCCCACATTGACAAAATAGATCGAAGATTAAACTCTAACTCCTAGTTCCTCCCTCTTTAGAGGTAGGCTATACCAAGTGATTAATCTTCCATCATGAGTAGCAATTCTCCTTCCCTCTCCCCCTTCCTCCTTCCCCCTCCCTCCCTCCCTCTTTCCCTCCCTCCTCTCTCTCTCTGTCTCTCTCTCTCTCCTTCCCTCCCTCCCTCTTTCTCTCTGACTTAGAAGGAAAGCACATACTATACAAGAGATATATTTGCATAAAGGTTGGGCTTTAAAATAAGTGTTTTTATTTAATCATTATTTCTGTAAAAAATAAAAATAAAACAGTCAGACCTCCCCACCACTGGATTTGAAAGGAAAGCATTTGCCAATGAGGAACAGCCATACTTTTGCACTCGGCCATGGTTTCACATGAAGAATGAGTTCAGAGGAGAACATTTTATTTTGAAAGAAACTCAAGAAAGATAATGGTTATAAGGCAGATTTGTTCCAATGTACCTAGCTATTCCTATATAAATACAATCAAGAAAATAATGGTGTGTGTGTATGTGCATGTGTATGTGTGTGTAGCAGATAAAGCCGAGTCTGAAGGCAGGGGAGACATGACGCTACTTGTCAGGTATGAGCGAGACAAGACCAGAGGCGCCGGGAAGCTTGACTACTGTGGAGAGCCCCGTTGAGACTTGTCTCTGCCCCATGGCCTGCAGCGTTTATGTAGAAATTGGGGATGCTTTTACCTGTTCCAAAGCCTCACCTGATCAGACTTGCCCAGGTTGGAGTTTGGGAAAAAAAGTGTTTGAAGTAAACAGGAAAATTACTCACAGCAGTGATGTGCTTTACTGGCTCTGGCAGAGCTTTGATAGTCTTGCAAATTTTTTTCTCTTTCTTGTTTCTTTTTTTCTTTTCAGTTTTGGGATGAGAGAGCGGGGTGGGGGTGGGGGGCGGCGGCCACCGTTAAGGCCCTTCTTGGAAAACCGAGTTTTGTGCCTGCCCTCTGCTCGTCGGGAAAGTTGCCTGTATCACATTCATGCTTATGAGTTTGTCTCTTGTTCTAATAAAGAATAACACTGGAATTTCCCTTGAGGAATTTGGATGAAAACAAGTGAACGTTTCCACTGCGTGTTCTCGTGTGAATATGTATGTGAGTGTGAGTGCGCATGCACGTTTGTGTCTCCACAGTACTGTTCCTACAAAACAGACCCTTCCTAGCCAGTGGGCACAGGTTCCTTGGCTTGTGGGTCACTTTCTTCTAGGTGCTGATTTAGACCATGAACTTGTATGTGTGAAAGGAGACAGACTGCTCATTCAGTGTGTTAAAACAAAACAAACAAAACGCTAAAGTAACTAAATGAGAAGCGAGTAATGGCCAGGTGTGAAGGCCTTTAAAACAGGTAGTCACAGCTAGTGGTCTCTCCCTAGTCCTCCATTTTAGGAACACCTTAAACTTTTTCTTTTCTTTCCTGGCATCCCTATTGGAAAGGAATCTGACAGCCAGTAAGATGACTTGAGTGGAAGAGCTGCCTGTGCTATGTGTACTCTCTGGTGCCCCGGACATCATTACTCCAGCAATAGCAAGCCAGTCTGTTCTTCCTGTATGTGCAATCGCTGACTTACCAGGGCTTCTTGCCTGCACTAGGCAGACCTGGATTCAGATCCTGATGGGATGTTCTGCACAAGTGGGTTAAGAGAGATTCAGATCCCTACTCCTGCCACCGGGTCTGTATTTGAAGTCGCTTGGAATGCCTGCCCTTTGGACTGAATAGAGAGTTGTCTATTCCCAAGGCTGTTTGTAAATTTCTCAAGAAATTTCGGTCTTGGTCCGCCCATTTTCCGCATTCAGTAAACGTCGATTTTGAGAGAAAAGATTATTTTTACTTAAGATTTAAGGCAATGGATCAACCATATATATATGACTTAGAAAGTTAAAGAGCCTCAATTCTAAGAGTACAAAGGTTCTTTCCATCCATTGGTGGATACACACAATACTGGAGGAATGAGAGAATCATCAACATTTCTTAATGGCAGTTTTTCGGGAAGAGAAGGTTGCTTGGTGAACACCTGGGAGTGTTGCACAAAATTCCATTTTCCCAGAAATGGGAAAAGTTTATTTTCCTTGTGATTTCTAGAAATTTTGATACTGTTAGCCCTGTGCTTCATCTCTCGTCCCATGTTCTGGACACTTAGTCTTTAGGATTGTGCCGATGCCATTTGCCCGCCTGCTCTCAGGGTCCCTGTTTCAGAGCAAGCTCTCCGTAGGGCTGCCACTTGTCCAGCTGTTGCAGAAAGTCCCCATTGCTCCTAGACGCTCTCTCCTAACTGTCCATCTTCCTGTCAGGCAGAAAGATCTGTCTAACTTATCTCTGATTCCAGCTGGTAGATGGCCCACTGCTGGTCATGGCGTGCTGACCTCTAAGTCTGTCACCTTTTGGTCAGTGTTCCTTTCAGGCTCAATCCTGGGTTACTAATGTCAGTCCCATTCTGTTTCTAAAATGCCTTAGAGTTTTCAAAACACACAGAAATATGGCCATGTTGAATCCTTGTAACGTCCCTGCTGTGCTGGCAGACATGTCCCTCGTTTCCTAAATAAGGAGTTATGTAACCTGCATCAGAGCAGGGCCAGGCTCTGCCTGTATGAGCGCTGTGTCCTTCACAGTGAGCTGGGCTTCTGCATAAACTGTGTGCCTGTAGCCAGAGGCAGCACTCACTGCAGTCGCAGCATGAGCTTTGGTTTGCTCTCTCATCTTACAGTCGGGTCTTTTGATATCTTGATACGCCCTCTGCCCTACACACCCCCTTCCTCCCTTCCTTTTTAATGTAATAATATTGGTAAGATATTGTAAGTGTTTAACACAAATGATGGGTTTATGGAGTTCCTTAAGGTTTAATTTTCAACACAGGTAGTAAAAATAGAATTTCTGTACAAGCTAGTGTTGCCAGATTAGACAAATAAAATTTCAAAAGTCAAGCCAATTACAGATTTCACACAAATAATGAAAATGTATTTAGCACTAGTGAGCATGTGACTTAACTCAAGCTGGGTGATGCGCTGACTTCTCACAGCCTCTTCTAGGACTCCATCCTTCCTTCTTCTTCCCCGTGTACTTAGCCATAAGCTTCTTAATGCTTCCTTCTTCTTCCCTGCCCTTCCTCCTTTCCTTTATATCTTTTTTTCCTTTCTCCTTTCTTTCTCTATTCTCTTCCAAATCAGGGCCCTGCTATGTTCCCAAAGCTGATCATAAGCAATCCTCCAGCCGTAGACTCTCAGAGAGCTAGGATGACAGCCACATGTCATCATGCCCAACTTAATGTTTCTGAGCTTCTCAGTGTGGGCTAGCTGCTGTTTACCGACTTATTTTATGGTTTTTTTTCTTATTATTTCTGTAGTATTTCAGGAAATATTCTTTAACTCAACTGCGTGTGTAGCCAAGACAGTTGTGGTGTGCTTTAACCTGTTGGGGCTAACCGGAGTATGAGGTTTGTAAAGAATGCAGGCAAAGTGGGCAAGATGAAGCATGTTTCCATCTTAGATGAGCTGGAAAGGAATAGGAAGTAATGCTATGATAAGCTGGCAGGAGGTGTTGCAGGCAAAGGACAGTGTTTGTGTAAGTCTTTCCCCTGCCCTCCCCCCAACCCCCAGCCCTCAGAGGCTTACATAAGGCAGGGCCACAGAGTGCCGAATTAACAGCCATGGAAGTAGATGCTTCAAAACTGTCTTAGTTCCTGAGGCTTTATTTGAACAGAGGTGGTGGAGTGAAAGTTGGCTTAAAGCACTGGGCCAGCAAACCTGGTCTAATGTATTAGATTACACCTTCTCCTTTTGGCAACAGTAGCCATAGGATTTTGGTATTTGAGTATGCTGTCTTCCTGTACTTAGGGAAATAAAGAAACTCAGCATTTTGCCTGGTTGTTGGTGTAATGTCGACAGAAATGTCTATTTCTATTGCTCAGTCAGAAACTTGGGGATAGCCATAGAGGAAGGGACTTGGAAGTTTCCTAGATTTAGCACTTGAAGGCAAATTGAAGACCAACAGGTCTGCTCTCTGTTTACTTGTAATCCAATGGCTGCTATGGCCCTCATCTTTAAACCCTGCTTCTTTACACGCTGGAGTGTATTTCTTTGAGGTAAAGAATGAAGGATAAAGACGTCAGATTAATGGTAATTCTCAACAACTATTGCTTGTCTTCTTTCATGGGGTTATTTGAAAACTCTTTGCTATTCTCACTTTCTGTCAGAAGGACAGTGTTAGAGGATGCCCTGCAAGTAGACACACAGAAGCATGAAGTAGAGGCTCTTCCCTCAGCCTTAAAAGTGAAAAAAGACAATGAAACACGGTGCATTGGATGAACCTCTGCGATTAAGTGAGAATGAGCTAGGCTATGCGTCTGTGAGGCGCCCTAACTGGCCTACTGTTCTTTCCTTTGTTTCTCTACTTTTCTAATGTTCCAATTGATCCCGTGAACTTATCACCCCAATCAGGATAGTGGCCGGACCTAAGTCAACATGAATCTCTAGGAATTTGGTTTGAAAATGATTAATGTCATTCAAATACCTGTGCAGCTTTCTGAGGTGGCAGTACCTATGTCCTGAGACTGCCTGGAGTTAGCAGTGCTTTCTCTTAGGGCTTGTCCTAAGCCAAGCATTGTGTGGTCGGTATGCAGGATATCACCTGGCTAACGTCATGCAGGGTGACATCCTCTGCTGTGTACTGGGTGACTCAGCCTCAGGACCTCATGGCTGGAAAATGGGGCTGGAACTTAGTTTTTGAAAGTCTAGGTCATTTCTTTGAGGTCCGGAGTCTCAGCTCGCCTCACTGGCAAATGAGAGGAAAAGGAACTTCTCTAAACTGTGAATCTTCTCAAAGCTTCTGCACTGCATGTCTGCTCAGTAAATGTTAGCTGTGTGTTTTCTGCACACCCAGGGTCTCCAGTTGTCTAATCTGTCTTTTGACCCTGTTCCCGGTTTTTAGCATATTGGGGCGGGGTGGGGGAGAGAACCCTTGCAGTTCATGGAAAGGTATGCATTTTAGTTTTTGATGCTCATGCAGCAATCCTCAAATGCGAAGATGTCTATTCCAAGTTCAGTATGTGAGTGAGAACCTGAAATTAGCAACTGAATACTTGTAGGAGTTAATCCACCCCCCCCCCAATTTAGGAAAGAATGTTATTGACTTACTGAGAGCAGCTGAGAGGTAGGAAGAGACAATGAGACTGGGGAGGAGGGGGATGGGAGGATGAGCTCGCACACTCTGGGCTCAGAGCTATCTGTTGCAGTTTTCACAGAGCTGCAACCAGGAGAGATGTTAACAGCTTCTCTAGTTTCCCAGTAACCTTCTTGGATTTTGAATCACGAAAACACTTTGGGATCAGAGTTCTATCGTATTGTGTCTAATCCTAGATTACATTTATGTTCTATGTCTGCCATGTGTCAGATATAAACAAATGTATGTTGATTTTTTTACCCCCAAATGTAGGGGAAAGTCTTGGTCTCCATGTATTCTCACAATAGAAGGTGGTACAGTAACTTGAACACAGTTTAGAGCAGGGTCTCTAAATATGAACAAGGAGACATTGTGTAATATGCTTACATGGTATACATACATACATACACACACACACATATATGCACACACACATATATACATGCACACACACACACACACACACACAGACTTAATGTTAATGCTCTGGATCCAAATCTAGATTTCTACCCTTATGTCACTGTAAGCAAAGCATCTATTTACACCTCTACCGCAGAGAGGAAATTAAACAGTAGATGTTAGAGTGATCTCCAAACTGTTAAGGACTGCACACCACGGTGAGTGGTGGCACATTCTGTGGACATCAGTTGCATGTCATTAGCTTCCAGATTCTTGGTCCTCATCTATTAAATCTTACCTGACGATTTATTTAGCTCTCTAATAAAAAGAATAGCCCACAGACACCAGCAAATGGCCACAAGTAGGTTCTTTTTAGAGTAGGTATATGGACGGAACTCCAAAGAAGCATCACTTCTGCAAGAAAAAGAAGTGCTGGCGAGTGTGGTAGCCTTTTGTCAGAAACACCGGGGCTGCTGGTCTGTTACACAGGAAGACAGCTGTAGATGCCTCCAGGCCCAGATGGTTTTCCAGCAGCTTCCTATCCAGAAGGATACTGCTCTCATGAGGAACTGGAGATGGAGGAAGAGTCTACCATAAGTCATCTATCTAAGCATGGACATGAACAGTGAATTCCACTGTAGCATCATGGGGAGACAGGGAGGGACAGCTCCAACTTCAAATGTGAGGCTTGGTTTTAGAGTAGGGAGAAGAGACAGCCCTGTGGAAGAACTTAATGAGGAAAAGTGGCTTTCTTGATAAACTAAGGTCAGGCAGAGGAAAGAGAAGGGGCAAAGGTTTGAGGGTTATTTGAGGTAGCCCAGGGCATTAGAAACTGTTGGGAACCTTGAGTCACCCTGAAGGAGAGGGAGGACACTTTTCTCCACCTGAGGGCAAATGGTGGCTAAGAACAAATCAATCTGATGGGACCTTTTAATACAGTTTCTCATGTTGTTGTGTGACCTACAGGTTGAGTACTGTTGTCCTGAAAAGATGTGCTGTTTGAGAAGTAGTGAAATTAAGAGAGAGATTGGCATAGAGGGAAAGGTTGGGAGATGGGGGGGGGGCTATGTGTCTCTATTTCCATAAAGCTTTTTTTTTTTTCGGTTTTTCTAGACAGGGTTTCTCTGTAGCCTTGGAGCCTTTCCTGGAACTAGGCCTGTAGGCCAAGCTGGCCTCGAACTCACAGAGATCTGCCTACCTCTGCCTCCTGAGTGCTGGGATTAAAGGCTTGTGCCACCACCGCCGACCTTCATAAAGCTTTCTTATCTGCCCCTCAATCCTGGAGGGCCAGATAACTTCTTCTGGGAAAGTTACAGATGTGAAATGATTATAGGGTTGCAAATGAGAAGTCATGGGTTCTAAATTCTAACTTACTCCTTGTGTGAGGTTTTCTCTGGGATCTCATTCTTGAGGGAATGGCGCTGAATATGCCCAGTGGAGGTGAGGAGTTTTCTTTTTTTTTCTTTTTTTTCTTTTTTCCATTCAAAAACATAATTAAATAAATAATTTTTTTTTTTACATTTCTTCCCCTTCTTCCGGTCCCCTCCCGCTACCTCCCACCCCTCCTCCCTCCCCCTTCTTCCTTAAAAGAGGGCATGGTGCCCTGCCCTGTTGGAAGTCCAAGGCCCACCCCCCTCCCGACCAGCCTATGTATTATTTTTTGGGGAGTTTTCTTGAGAAAAACTGTTTGCAGGTGTTTGGTCAGAAGTGAGGAGCCCGTCTACCTGAAATTGCCTCTCAGCTCTACAAGTTATTGAAGTGTGCAAGCCTTTCACTCCCGTCACACTGCATAGACACTCTTCACTTCTCTCTAGCCTTCTGTTCCTTTGAGTATGACTTTGGGGAAATATGTGAAAACAAACTAATATGAATTGGGTAGCTGGAGACAAAAGCCTCCCAGGGTCAGCTTTGAGAAGGTGACTGTGACTGTATTCCTGGCCTGGTCCTGGTAACATGGGTGACACTGACAGTTGAGACTAGATGGAGGCCACTTCACTCTGCAGCAGAGATAAAGTCGCAAAATTACCAATCAAGCGTGTCAAATCCTTCTTAACTGGCTTTCCGAACTCATATCCTTAGGCAAGTAGGAGGCTGGCAGGCTTCAGCCCAGCCCCTGCCCAAGGACGGTGCCAATCTGCTTCCCTCCAGTCCTAAAAGGGAGAGCTGTCTCCCCATTGCTAGGTGCCGCAGCCAGCCACAGATTTGGCTGTGACCTCCTGGCTAGTCCCAGGGCTTACTCCTCACACCGGAACTGCTACTCCAGGATAAGTATCCTGTATCCCCTGTCCCCCACCTGCCAGGCTGGGTGGACCCGCTGGTTGGTCTTCACAGTAAGTTGCGAGCAGACAGCCCACCTGCTTGATGTCAGCATCTGCGGGTGAGGCCCTGGGAAGAATGTGCCGCTCCCAGCCTCAGCTCAGGTAATTAATCCCCACAACTGACAGGTGGCAACAGGCGGCCCTTTGGCTGGGGCTGTCAGGAAAAGTGCTGGGAGGAAGGTTTTCTTTTCTTTCTTTTCTTTTTTTTCCCCCCAAACTATCAAGAACACAATTCGTACATGTCTGGCAGCTAGATGGCTGTGGCAGGAAGAGAGGCGGGGAGGAGCGAGTACCTGCCAGGTGGCTGTGGGGCCAGTGTGGGGATCTGCTCCAGCCTGACCTTGCCTGGAGATCCAGGAGATTATGGTGGTCTGAGATCTGCCTAGGAGCTCACTGGCAGGGCCCTTCTTCTTCAATGCAGACAGAGTTTTCAGGTCAAACAACCCATGTATTCATCAGGAAGTTGGGGTCCAAAGTATGCTTCTGGAAGTGAGCGGGAAGAAGAGGACTCTGTGCTCTTGACTTCCTGTACCTAGTTCCAGAAACAGGGAGAGAAGAGCATGGCTAGAGTCACCAGAGAGGATATGGAGTTGCTTCTTGATTGATATTTTGGTTTTTAACCAAACTTCTGAAAATGCCCTTGCCACACACCCCAAATCACATACTCACTGCCCTCTTTTCCTTTGGGGCTGCTTTGCTAGAGTCCACCATAGAACACTCACGGACTTGAGTTCTGTTTAGAATAGACAAAATTAACTTTGAAATTAGTTTTTTAAAAATAAAAAAGAATC
Organism: Ondatra zibethicus; assembly: GCA_004026605.1. Classification (NCBI taxonomy): domain Eukaryota; kingdom Metazoa; phylum Chordata; class Mammalia; order Rodentia; family Cricetidae; genus Ondatra; species Ondatra zibethicus. The sequence continues at coordinate 47,079 of PVIU01004525.1, read as the reverse complement.
TATTCTTGGATGTGAATGTTTTAGTGTTTCTCCAATGAGCTTTTAGAGAACAGAATTCCTAGTTTAATGCCTGTCAGTTCACACAAACTCTGTGACTGTTATTCAATATATTTTTCTCAGATCAAGTCTACTTGATTCTCTGGGTACAGCTCATTTGTATGTTAGAACATCGAGGTTGGAATTAATTTTCCAAAACCCCTGATGAAAACTTAGAGCTCGTCATGCATGTCTGCCTCTCTCGTGTCTCGCTCTGCAGCATATTAATCTCTGCTTTCCCACACCATGTGCCGGGTCTTCTCTTTGTCTTTCAACACTGCAGGGGGTTGTGTGATTTCCTCTACTACCAATTCCAATTATGACGTCATCACACACATCCTTACCATTGTAAGGGTCAATTAAATGTGATCATTTTCAAGAATACGGTTGAGAAAAGGAAAAGAAATTGATCACTGAATGCCTTAAGATAGCACTAAAGCACTTGAAGACAGACTTTGAACTTACTGTAATATTAATGACTCATTTGGGGTGTGTGGATGTGGCTGCCTTGACACTGGCTCTTTCTCTTGTCATGTTCTTTGGGATATCTGAGGCACTACAGAGTTCATTTTCCCTCTTTTTTCATTTTTTTGAGCTCTCCTCAAAGGGGGGCCATAAACCAGATTCCAATTATTTGTAAATTTGATGATTCTCTTTCCTAATTTTAAGCAAACATGAATCTACTAATAATACATGGAATAAAATAAGACTAATATATTTATGGATGTGTTTAAGTATGGGTTAGATTTATTCTCCTCTTCTTCAGACACAGCCTTGTTCTCTGGGGAGGTGATTTGCTCCAGATGTTAATAAAGGAAGAATACATTTTTTTGTGTGTGCTTTACCTCCCAAAGGGTTATGGTGTATGTGGTATTATATTCAAAGAGAACATTAAACTATTTCCTTGTAGTAAAATAGCATGGCAGATATATGGTGATCTCAAATTAAGGCATCAGGATGGCTTTGACATTGCACATCTAGCTGCTGCCCTTAAGAAAGGGTAACGTGATGATGTGGCTTATATACTTATCGACAATCCTTGCAGAGATGTTCAGTCCACCCCTATTGAACTTAACACATTGTATTTCTTTTCTGGAAAAAAAATGAAAGAGTTAATTTCTGTTTGCTGTGTGTTGTTTTGATGTAGTGGGGAGGGAAGGTCTTGGTTGTGCCTTCAGGAAAGGGAGCTGCTCAGAACATATGCAGGTGTGTGCTGATATTAGCTGGCATTTCTATGCACTGGGGTACCGAATTACCAGTCTAGCAGCCAAGAGTGTGTAATATAGTATGTCACCAAGGCAGGTGGTGGCAGTGGGGTCCTCACCACTGGAATGCTTTCCTGGCCCTCCTTTCTGTTTGCAACATATTATTAGCAAAGGAGCTGAATCTGCCCTTGTTTCACCAAATCCCGTGGAATAATTTTATTTGAACATGATATTTGGTTTTGAGCAGACCTCCTCTCCATATGCCAAACCTGTCCCCCTCTTTCCCAAAACAAAGCAAAACTTCAGCAAAGCTTCCTCTTCCATTTGGTCAGGGGTATTGTATCGCACGAGAGAACTGAGCTCAGCCACTGCTATCCAGCACTGCTCTTCCAGGCCGCTGGAGAGAGAATTTGTTCATGTTGATATTTCAACTCTAATGATGGTCTACAGGGAATTTGGTTGAGACCTAACATGAAAGCAGGCTCCCCATTCTTAACCAAGAGCTAATGCTTCCTTGGCATGAACAGAAATTAGAAATAAATGTGATTATATATGTATCTAGATGCATGTTGGTTTCTTTTTTGTTTATTGCCAAAGAAAGATTGTGCCAACATTTTATCTCATTTAAAAACCTCATTTTGAGTAGGTGCAAACCCGAGGGCAGTGTTTCTATGAGATTCATCACCAATTATAATATATTCAAAGTAGAATAACCACTGGCAGGCCTGTCCACACCAGAGCCTACATTCAGCCTAACAAAAATCTTAAAATATTCTTAAAATATTGTGCTATTATTTTAAGAAACTTTTCTAATCACTTGTACAGGTCTCAAGCATGAGGTTTGTACATGAGAATCTATTGACCAAATGCCAAAATGTTGTTGTGCAGGAGATAATGTAACAGCACCACCAGCTCAAACCTAGTGACCTACGTTCACTAGGTTAAATTAAATCCTTCAATACATTTCAAGGAGGTAGAAGAAAACTGATCCCATAAGGTTGTTTTCTTACTTGTGTATGTGTACTGTGGTACACATGAGTCAAATCCCCATTCCTAGTACCCATACATACATCATACACAGACATACACACAACAATGATAGTGATGAAGAAAGAAGAAGGAGAAGGAGGAGAAGGAGGAGGAAGAGAAGAAGAAGGAGGAGGAGGAGGGGGGGAGAAGAAGAAGTTGGACATGCCTACAAGATCATCTCAATGAGTACCCTCATTTTTCCATCTGGATGACTAACTCATGGTCTTGGGGAATCATGTGAGTTGCCTGCAGCTTCTCAGGGCATCATTATATATTTGTGATTTCTTTAGAGAAGTCAATTACTTTTGTCTTTGGACCCCAATTATTTCAAATGTGCTTTCTTCATTTCCCTCCCTGCCCCCTGCCGTTTTCTCTATCACAGTGTTTGGTAGTATAATCTCACATTAAGACTCTTGCTGGCCGATGGTGGCACACACCTTTGATCCCAGTACTGGTGAGGCAGAGACAAGTGGATCTCTGTGAGCTCGAGGCCAGCCTGGTCTACAAAGTGAGTTCCAGGACAGCTAGAGCTGTTCCACAGAGACATTCTGTCTCGAAAAACCAAACCACACTGCAACAAAACTCTCCTAGAGAGCCACATCTGCACCCACTGCCTTACCAAAATATGCAACAAGATCAGTGGACGGCAGCTGACTCAGCCCAGGACCTCAGGCAGTAGCTTATTCAGCAAGCAGTAGACATTTTGTGTTCCAGTTACTTTTTACTGCAATCTGAAAATGTGCTTATATTTAAAGAAGAAAGGCACAAGATGAAAATGGATGTATCCAAACCAAAGCAAACGACAGTGTTCTTGTAGCCATGCTGAAAGTTGATGATGCCTTAAAAATATGACCTCTGGACAACCTACTAGTTTCTCTTCTCATGTGCTTTTGTAACTGGACATTTATCCTAATTCACGGTTATCCATCAGAATAGTTCGACCCTGGGCCTCTTCTCTAAAGTCAGTGATACTCATGGTCTCATGAGACTTCACACCAAAGTCTGCTTGCCAATCTCCTCTCTAGGGCTTCAGCTTCTCCCCTGTAAATCTAGTAGCTAAATCACATGGTCCTGATAGGTCAGAACTCCCTGAGTTGACTGTCTAAGAAAACCTTAGCAAAGTTATCTGAAGCTCAAAATGCCTTGAGGTAGGGTGGCTGGATAATGGAAACAGAACAAGGGCTGGCCTTAAAGATGCTATGCTGATTGTTTTTTTAAAAGGAAACCCTCTAACTAGAATATGATGGGTTGTGAAAGCAGTCCCTTGCAAAAGTGGGGGCATCTGAGTCCACTCCCTAACTGCCTGGATTAGCATCCCAATGCCTTCATGCCCTTCAGATCGAATGGACCTTCATTTTCCTTCTTCTCTTTTTTTTTTTCAGAACTTATTTCAAGTCATAGAACCATTAACACCCATGTTTCCTTTAAGCCAGCTCCTTGATGGAAAAGTGTGTCGCTACAGGGCTGAGCCTGGTGCAGAGTGTGCTGAATACACATTTGCTGAATTAATGAACAAGCCGCATCTCTTTGTGGCTATTTTATATCTGAAAATTAAAGGGAAACGGAAGTTTGGACAAAGTGCTCTCTAATATTTCATCTGGGTCCTGGCTTATTGTGTTCTGTGGCTTCTGAAATCACAGATCTGACACAGTTTTACTGGCTAGTGATGCTCATCCTTCCTTTACAGAAGGAAAACATAAATTAGGGGGCTAGAGGCTTTAGCTCAGTGAAAAGCCCAAGAGGGTTTTAGCCTCAGCACAAGAAATTATACTGAGTTAGTCATTTTAATTGTTACTGTGACCAAATATCTGACAGAACTATTTTAAAGAAAGAAAGATTAATTCATGGTTTCTGAGGTTTCCCTCCATCACAGAAGGCAGAACAGAGTGGAACCTCTCACACTATGGTGGGAACAGGGCACGGCCAGGGCAAGATACAGCCCCCAAGGTTACATCCCCAGTGATCTAATTCTTACAACACATCCTGCCTTCCACAGTGCCACATGTCCCACTGGTCTGCTCAAATTTCAAATCCATCAGTGCACTAAGCCTTCTTTAGGCCAGAACCTCCTTGTTCTAATGATGCTTAGCAATGTCCTACGAGCAACTGAGGTGTGACTTACTAATCCAAGCATTTCTCTCTGCCCGGCTCTAGGTATTTCTTAATATACTTGAGTTAACAATTAAAATTAAGCATCATAATTAAGAAGTATTCTTGTCTGCTTGTTTTTGGACAGATCCTTGAGTATCCCAGCCTGGCTTAACCTTGCCATCTACCTGCTTCTCTGTGCTGAGAATCAGGGATATAGTTGTGTATTACTTAGCTGGGCAGGAATTACTCACAGATAAAAACAGAAAAATCAAGTGAGTTATGCCCAAGTAGTTATCATCACTTTAGTATTTTATGTTGCTTCACAATTTTCATGAAATAAAATATTACAGATAAAGTAAAATTTTCCTCTTCTTCTGTATCATCTACTCCTCCTCCCTCCTTTGGACGGTTAACTGAATGAACTATGTTTGCATGTAGGACCGCAGGTAGAGTTGTTTGAATAAGTGGTGGATGGGGGGACAGGGCTGTATTTTCCAGATGTATTTTAGTCAGCTTTGCTGATCTGTTTAATGATGGGTTGACTGTGGATAAGAGAGAGAGAGGGGCGGAGGGAGGGAGTGAAGAGGGGGAGAGGTAATATAGTCACTGAGAGTAGAAAAGAAAAACTTCACAGTGGGAGTAATCTTGAAGATATTCTTAAAGATACTGAAGAATAAGTTGGCATACGACCTAAGCTATTTCGCAGGAAGTATCAAGAACCAAAATTAGGGCAGGGGAAAGGAATGAAAATGTAGACAGGTGGGAAAAAATTTTTGGACTTATAAAGTACAACATTCTTGTTTTCCTCATAAAACATATGCACAGAGCATCAGGAAATGTTATTATTTAGAACAATGCTTATAAAAACAATGCCAGTTTCTTATTTTTCCCTTTTTAAAGTCAAGCTGAATGTATGAGCTGGCTTCAGCACAGGGTCCCAGATGTTTAGTGGTCAACCAAGACCTCGCTCAGTCAATGGAGTCAGCAACAAATCAGGAAACACTGGGGAAATGGGGACGGCAGGGGGGGGATCTTTTTTTTTTTAATAGTTCTAGTTGAAGAAACTAAACTAACATAAGGTAACACTGGAGTTAACAAAGCAGTCTTGTTGTAAAGGACAAAAGGATCCAGTTGCAGAGCCAGGAAACAGACTTCTGTCTGACAAACAATTATGGGCAACAATTACTGGATTAGAAGTCAAAAGAGCAGATTTAAGTCTGGCCTCTTCTCTTTATCCCTGTGTCTTTATGCAGTCGTGCAACCTTTTACCAAAAGAAAAACATAAAAGCGACACAAACATTGGCTCTGACTATTTCTTGGCATATTCTTGGATAATAGTAAAAGCAGATTCTGGGTCTGTAGGGTAAAATCAAAGTTAACTAAAGAGAACCAATTTAAAGAGTCAAAGAAAATATCTTAGGAATTCGAAACAGGTCTTTAGAAGGTGGCTGCACAAAAAAAATCAATAAAATGTAGGCACTATGAAGTTAGAGAAAAAATAATAAAGCCAGACCAACAGGCTAAAATGAGAGATGGCTTTAACATGGATATAAAAGGCATAAGGAATGACATTTGAAATGCAGAAATTATGTCAATATCTAAAATATAATACCACGGAACTCACTGTGGGAAACCTTACACACAGTAGAGAATATAACAGAGAGGCTCTCTCAAAATACAAACCAAAGGACAAGATGCTCTAATGAGCTTCAGAATTAAAGAAAATGGAATGGTAGATGTTACTAAGATGTAATGAATAAAAACAGAAAACTCGTCTTCATTTAAGTTAAAACATGCATGATATATTAAATTAATGATTAATTTTTTATGGTTCCAGTTTATTTGAATGTGTATGTACAGGGGGAAAAAAATCTCAAAAGTTAATGGGAGGCCTCTATGGGCTAGAGAATTACTCTTTGTCAGAAGTAAGACTATATTTGCCATTGACGTGGTTGTCTGTATGGAAAATTGGAAGCTACGAGAACAAATAAGTTAGTAAAGCCCCACACTACATGGCCAACATAGAAAAGTCAGTTATTTAAGAAAAGCATAAGTGTCATGTCGTCACAGTAAGTTATGTACATGATTATTTGTCCATAGTAGAGAAAACTGGAAACGATCCTTAGCAGACCCCTACTCGTAGATAAGATGGAATTCTGATGTATGGTATGTGAAGCCATGCACACTTTTCAGAAGTATCATCCCAGGACACTGTAGTCTATCTGCCCATTTATCTGAAGTTCCACAAAGGTGCACCTATGGTGCATAGAAAGCAAGCAGATGATTGCTTGGGGCCAGGAGCTGGGGAGGGCTAATAACAGAGGTGAAGATTCTCCGGGAAGAGTTTGAAACTGTTCTCTATCTGGAAGTGATTATGCAACTCTGTACCTTTTCTTTTCAAAAGTCACCCACTTAAAACACTTCAAAATTATAATAGTTTATAGAAAATTATACAACAATAAAGCTGATTGAAGCAAAACAGACCTACATGCAAAATATTTGTAAAGCACAAATTAAGCCTGAGAGTTCAGAAAACCTCAAGGCAGAGTTGAAGAAGAAATTAGAGAAGATTTTTGGGAAACACCGGATGGATTAAAATCGCAGTCTTTGATGATGTGAAACTCCAGGGTATATAAAAATATTTACGTAAATCTACTTCCCATTTTCGCTATTTGATAAGAGATAAAAGATGTGGCCAAACCTGAGAAATTATTAATGCATGATAGGCCAGGGAGACTGCATATGAAAGTCATATATGAAAATCATAATGTCATCACAGAACTGATCTGCCAACCATGAAGGAAAAGGAGTGATGGGGACTTGACTTTTCAAAGAAGGGCCCTGCCAGGCCTTTTCATTTCTCCAGTGCCTGTGTTGCAGGCCTGGTCATTTCACCAGAAGCAACAACGTAATGCAGCTTGGCCCTGGTCAGATATTTTGATTTAGTCAAATAGGAAACATCGTCAGCATGGGAGAATATGTAAAAGTCCCATCCCCAATGCAGGACTACCTGGGAGTCTCTCAGATGCCCTGACTTGATGTACAGAATGAAGGGGAAGCCAGCGTATACAAGACGGGGAACAGCATACTTGAATTGGGGCCACAGATAGATGACATGCTCAAAGAGTTTGCATTGAAAAGCTCATATCAGAGGTGAAATAGCTCACTTGGTGGCTTGGGGTTAAGTGACATGTTGCTCTTACCAAGGACCTGCATTTTGGTTCCCAAAAGCTGCATGGTAGCTCACGCCACCTGCAACTCACTTCAGGGCACTCAAACCAAGGGCCTCATCTAATTTCTGCAGGCACCAGGCATGAACGTGGTACATGTACATACATACAAGCAAGACATACTGAGATCGATAAAATAAAAAATGAGGAGGCAAGTTTGTATTAGTAGAACACAGGCTGAGAAAAGCGCAGTGGAGAAGAGCCAGGCTTGGGAAGGGTAAGACGTAAGTGAGCCAGAATTCAAAGGCCCATATGGAGTCTTCATCAAGCCGTGTTCAAAGGCAATGGCTTGCTTGTCCTTGCATTTCTCAGAGCCTTTACTAGCCAACAGTACTGACAGAAAGTCGAAGTAGTGCCTTCCTCCTAACCCAGTGTGTTTTCAAACATGTAACTTGCTTTCTTTGTTCAAGTACTACAACCAATGACTAAAGACTCACTCTGCATGTTGAACAGGGCAACTTGAGCTTCACACCACTGAAGTTTGTATACATTTGAAGTTCATTCAGAAGAGCCCTAATGCTGCAAATTAGAAACATGTAAAAGTACAAATTTGTGCCTTCACCAGAGAATAGAAAGAGGAGGAGCTGATGATGGCAAAGGGCAAGAATCTGGAGCTGTGCAACTGTCTGTGTAGCTTCAAGCAAGGCCTCACCCACTGCACCTTCATTTTCTTATCTAAAAGTAGATGATGATGATGATGATGATGATGATGATGATGATGAGAGGTCCATTCTCTGTTACCTGCAATTCTGAATTCAAAGAGCACTAAAAACCAAGCATTGTTTTCTTTCCTTTTTGATTTTCTAAGTCTGGGCCACAGTCTTCTGTTGGTTAAATCCAACCCAAACTAGGAGGCTTGGAAGTCATTCCCTAGTCACTGTGAACATGTATGGGTTTGTCAGATGGCTTGGCGCTGGCCATGGAGTGCAGGCCTCATTCCTTGTGCCTGATGTTCAGATCATGAACTTCCTTCCCTTTGTAGTACCTAAACAATTACGGATACTGAATCTTCTGACCCCCAGGATGGGGGTGGGGCATGCCGATAAGAGGCAGGGGACCTGTAATCTCTTCCTCATAGTCTTGTGAGAAGATTCCCTTTCTAATGACAACGCTCATCATTTAAAGACAGAAGCTAGACTGCCCACCTACCTCCCTGAGGATGAATAGGATCCATGCTTGATGAAGCCTCAACTTACTCTTTTCTTTTTGTGAAAGAGTTGTTTCCTGTATCCCAGGCTACCCTCAAACTCATTGTGTAGTCAAGGATGGCATCCAGTTTCTGTGGTGCTAGGGAGTTAAACTAGACAAGCCCTGTGTCCACCGACATACTCACCAGCGCCTACACTTTCTTGGTTAGGTTAGTCTTTGTAGCTTCATTTATAGTATATTAATTACTACAGTGGATAGTTGCTCTTAGGGACCAGTCCTGTTCTTTCTGAACATTTATTCTTTTTTTATTACAATACTTCCCTGCTTGCAGAGAGACCGTGGTTGCCTTCAGTTGTTAGCCAACAGACTGATCTTTAGTCAAGTGTCCTAAGACTCTGTTTGTATTCTAAAATGTGGGGAAGGATTATATAAAATATTTCTTGCAGCTGAAACACAAATAGTTATGTTGATTTCTTGGAAGTGAGTTCTTAATATGCCCTAAAATGACATGTCTGCAAAGTCATCATTTAAGAACACAAAAGCATGGGCTAGAGAGATGGCTCAGTGGTTAAGGTTTCTTTCAGAGAACCCAGGCTCATACTGCAGCTCACAACTGTTTCTAACTTCAGTTCCAGGGAAGCCAACTCTCTTACACAGACATGCGTGCAGGCAAAACAATGCACATGAAATAAAAGTAAATAAGATTAAGAACACAGGAACAAAAAATATTCATCTACATTTTGTTCACTATTTTAAAGAAGAAAGTTACTTCTGTGGTTGATTTTTGGCATGCTTCCTTTTCTTCAAGCTATGTAAAACCTTTTAACTGTGTTCAATCCTTGGTCTGTGGACATGGAGGACTGGTTTTGCAATACCATTCTAGCACTAGGAACTTTTAACTGAGAGCTTCATATGCTGTAATGCGTGGAATAAAATGAAGTATTACTTTAATAAATATTCTGTTTCAAAAGGAAGTGATAAAGCAGTTTAAATCTTCTCTCCCTTTCTTCTCCTTCTTCTCCTTCCTCCTCCTCTTCCTCTTCTTCCCCTCTTCCTCTTCCTCTTCCTCTTCTTCTTCTTCTTCTTCTTCTTCTTCTTCTTCTTCTTCTTCTTCTTCTTCTTCTTCTTCTTCTTCTTCTTCTTCTTCTTTTTCTTCTTCTTCTCCGGTGTGTCCCTTAGTCATAGTCATGGTGGGTCATATCAAAAGGAAGTCCTTTGTCATTCTGGCTGCTATTCTGTCCTTTCTCCCAGGGAGGAAGATGCTGCCACTTTCAGTGTTTACCCTCTGTTTGGATCTGTGTTACTAGGTGCCCACTCTTGGCCAGGATTTCTAGTGCCTGGGTGGTTTTACCTCAGCATTGGAGTCAGTCGGAAGGCAACGAGGAGGCACTGACTCAGGGAGCTGGGACGATGAAGTTTAACATGGAGTTAGGATTAGAAAGAGCAATTTTTACTCTGAGTCAGAGGTAGCTAGAGGAGGGAATGCAGATAGGACTTTGTCCCCTTAAGTCTTCAGCCTTTTTAATCATAAGTTCTAAGCCAGTTCATCATCAGGGTATGTGCTGTCCTTGAAGAAAAATGAGTAGGAAGGAAGTCTTCTCACTCGTTACTGGACAGATCTGCATGGCTGCATGGGCTCCCACTAGAGCCCTGACTAGCTGCTTCCTAGTAGACTGGCCATTTGAGTGAGAGGACCGAATGCTTTCTGTGTGGGGGGTCTTTCACCTCAGAATCAGACAATAAGGAGAGAACTCGGGGTAGGGGGAGCGCTTGTAGATCAGTGTTTTAGCTATGGATCTCAGACAAAATCTCTTCAGTGTTGCCAGACATGCCATCTTAAAAACAAATTCCACAAATGCTAATTCCTATTAATCTCTTATAAGGACAAGGTATATTATAGTCTGCCAACCATAAAGCTTGAAACATTTTTTCCTGTTTATCTCTGGTAACCTGTGAAGTTGTTCATGGTATTACTGTGGTTAAGATTTTTATCCTAGAACTTTATACAATGTTTTAACCATATTTGCTCACCCTTCCCCAAGTTCTCCCAGATCTACTCTCTTCCTACCCACCCAACTCCTGAGCTATTTCTCTCTCCCTTTCAAACCCATGGGGTCCAATCAGAACTCCCAAATACTCGAGTGTGGCGCCTCCTCTGGAGTTTGGCCCACCTATCAGAGGCCTCACACTTAAAGAAAACTGACCCTCTCTCTCCCAGAGGCTGTTAATTACCAATACCTTGGGCCTTTTGAAAAAGTCATATTACTTTTTAAACCCCTGGGAACTTCAATTTCCTCAACCCAAAGATGGGAGGGGTGTGGGGGTGAAGCCAGGCATTTTGGCCTAGGCTCTTATTCCCAGTCCTTGGGAGGCAGAGACAGGCAGATATCTGTGAGTTCGAAGCTAGCCAGTCAGTGCTATATAGTGAGACCTTGTTTAAAGAAAAAAAAAAAGGAAAAGAAAAAGAAAAAAGAAAACCACTGGAGAAAAGGGGGGAGGGAGAAAGAAACAGAGAAAGCACTAAAGAAATAACAGTATAAATACACTGTGTTTTGGAAACAAAATTTTATTTAAAGTAACAAAAATTATCAATTTAATTATTGATACTGATTAAATATAGCTTCCTATTACAAAGTTACCACATGCCAAGCTTGTAGTAGTGAGAGCCTAGCATGTGGCTACACAAATGACTGTGGTTTGCTTGTTCTGATCTGGAGTAACATCTCCTACTGGTTCTCTCTCCCTTCCACCTGTGGGCCCCTCTCCTCTCTAAGCAGTATTCCACGGAACTGAAGAAGCTGTACTGTCAAATTGCAAAGACGTGCCCCATCCAGATCAAGGTGATGACGCCACCCCCACAGGGCGCTGTCATCCGTGCCATGCCTGTCTACAAGAAAGCCGAGCATGTCACTGAGGTCGTGAAACGGTGTCCTAACCACGAGCTGAGCCGCGAGTTCAACGAGGGTAAGAACAATGGGGCCCTGGATTCTGTTCCTGTCCAATCAAGCTCCTTGATGGTAAAGGTGCTGCTTCTGATTTCAGACTAAGAATATTGATTAATAAATTTATGACTTTCACAGTAGTTTAACTACTTATTAATTTATTTGTCTGAATGAGAAAATAGGAACAGAATAGCATGGCAGTAATTGTGGCTATCATATCCTTTGACTTGGGTGCCTTTCCCTGAGTGATATTTCAAGTTTAGAGAAACTGAAGGCAAGGAAGACCAGAAGAAGGAACATAAAAGAGCTGGTATAATGAACAAATGAAAAAGTAAAAGGAGAAAGAAGAATAAAAATTGAGAATGGAAACACTAGGTTAGAAAAATAAATAAAAGATGCAAAACAAATGGATAGTGGAAAGAAAGACAGATTTCCAGGAGGGGTCTTGGGGGCTCCCTTTAAGTTCTGTGCCCATGTGTAATGTATATCCATCTTTGGAGCCCCAAATCCAACCAGAGTGTTATAGAAGAGGTGAGTGTTCCCAAGGGCTCATATAGATCTGGGATTATGGTTCTGTGAGGGGCAATGAAAGCAAAGAGTGCCGGAAGTAGAAAGGAGTCCTCTGGGGGCTGGGAGTACAGGGAGGGCTGGAGGTTAGAGCACTTCACAGAAAACACTGCAAGTATAAATATTGGAAGGCAGCTGGAATGTGTGAACATGGGGCACAGAAGGGTTTGCAGAAAAAATTCATGGAAGAAGAAAGAGGCTGGATAAATATTTAGAAGGAGAAAATACAGCCAAATATCCTAGCCTGATTTTTATACAATAATTTCTAGTTTTGTCTTCTTGACTGCATTATCCATATTTTTGTCTCTTGCTTTGTGATTAATAATATACCATAAAAATATCCTATACATACAGGCTTAATCCTCAGTTTGACTAAATGCCAGTGTTCCATCAAAATGACAATATTTTGGAGGAGGTTTCCTTCATTTTCAACATAATATTGTTTCAGTCAAAATAACCAGTGCTGCAGAGAATATGTTGGTATTCTTAGCTTTTTACTTTTATTGAATAGTTTTTGTAGACTGGAACTTCATACCTCAAGGGTAAAGATTGCTTTATGGCCCCTCTCAGAACACTTTCTTTTGGAGCATTGCCAGACATCACAATTTTATGGCTTTGCTTGGACTTTTTGTAAAACCTGCTCCCTTTTCTTGTCTCTAACCTGGGACTCTTTCAATGCAGTAAAGCCAGAAAGTTTCTTATTTTTATGACTAAATCCAGGTTTAAAGATGGATAGGAGAAAAAAATAAAGATGGACAGTGCTCACCATCTTCTAGTGTTGGGCTTGCTTTGTTTGAAGCGATGGGGCTTGAACCCAGGGCCCCACATGTGGAAGGCATGTGTTCCTTCACTGAGCTATATGCTTGGCTAATTTCTTCTACTTCCCATTTTGTATTTTTTGCCAGTTAAAGACTTAGACTGAACTTCTTTGTTTGTTTGTTTCCATTTCCCTAGGAAAATTCTATGCAATGGATGAAGTCAGAGATGTGGCATAGGGTTCTAGGAAAGCTTGGATAGTTAACCTTAAGTTGCAGAACACAGAACCGTCCCCTAGACATTGATCATCACAAAACTCTGTGTTGGTGTGAAGTGTTAGGTGTCATCCATGGTAGGCACCTGCAACAAGGTCTGTCCTTTATGACACAGAGGGTTTCCTTGGTCACTGCTATCATTCTTTCTATACCAGTTCATTTCATAGTCTTTATTATTAGGTCTGTAAACTAACTATTTTGTCTTTTTCTGACTTACAGGACAGATTGCCCCTCCTAGTCATTTGATTCGAGTAGAAGGGAACAGCCATGCGCAGTATGTAGAAGATCCTATCACAGGAAGGCAGAGTGTGCTGGTCCCTTATGAGCCACCCCAGGTAAACAAGTAAAGCAGGGCAGGAGAAATACCACACATTTGGTAACATGCAGGATCTAGCGTTTGTCACTGTGTTCACCCTTGCCACCAAATACTTCCAAAACATTCTTTTAATATCTCTTGTTCCCATATTACCATTTAAAAATCCTAAACTGGAGAGAAAGTTCAGCCATTGAGAGCACGTGCTGCTTTTCCAAAAGACTATGGCAAGTCCAGTTTCCAACTCCTTCCCCACCAAACACACAGGGTTCCTCTCATCTGCCTGCAACTCCAGTTCCAGAGGATCAAACGCCCTCTCTGGCTGATGGGGCACCAGACACACACACACACAGCACAAATACATCATGCAGGCAAAATGCATAAAATAAAAATGAATACATCTCTTTAAAATCATGGATGTGCACTGAATTTCCTAGGTAGTAGGGCTCTGCCCATGCTGCTTGCCTCACAGCCTGAGGTTGGTTTTGTACAGTCTTAGCTGGATGGCAGGGAATTGGTAGTGGATGCAAACAAATGCTGAATGTATGGGGTTTTTTTTGTTTGTTTTTGTTTTTTAATAGTAGATTGTCAATGGGTGAAGCTACAGTGCATTGTTTAGCTGAAGTTTCCCTGAACAGATGGAACATTTACAAATGTGTGTGTGAAGCAGGATAGAGCGGTGGAAAGATACAATAGTAGCTAGACTACAGGAGGAGCAAAGCCAGTAGCTGGGCTTGACTGGCAAGCTCTGGACGATATGTGACTCTGTAGGCATAACTTGCCTTATGCATAATTGAGCGATTTAGATGATTCAGTTCTGAGGGTGTTTTAGCACTAGGATATCCTTCATGAAGATGTACATCCAAACATAGGTAATATTATTTTATCTTCACAATAAAAATATCCTTGAATTATTGCTGCTATTTTGGCCATTTTTTAAAAAGCTCTCCTTTCCCAGAGATATCTGTGTTATAGACTGAAGTGAGTAATTTTTGAATCAGCTTGCAAAAGGGCAGGGTCAAAGAGCAGTGATCCAGTATAATGAATCCATCTCTTGTTCCAGTGTTGGGAACATTAGTGTGAAGATGTCTTGAAAGCAAGACAAAGAGGGCTCTCCAGTGGATTATACAGTATCCTTTCCTAGACAGAAGCGTGCCACTAGAAGCAGAGTTCTTCCAAAAGAGGGCCGAGCTGAGATGCAAAAGCGTCAGTTCACACCATCATTGGTGCAAGTTGTACACATGTGGACATACACGTTTCTTTTTCTCCTGCCCAGGTTGGCACCGAGTTCACCACAGTCCTGTATAATTTCATGTGCAACAGCAGCTGTGTTGGAGGAATGAACCGCCGTCCAATTTTAATCATTGTTACTTTGGAAACAAGAGAGTAAGTGCCATGTATGGGACTGCCCACCCGATGGTGGAGTAGAATCCTGTGCTCTCTCACTACCTCTGCATGCCCCCAGATTTGCTGCTTTGTCCTATAAATCCACTGTAAACACTAAAAGATCTGAGAAAGTAGAGGCAGAGAAGGGGGGGCAAGGAAGGGAGGGGAAGAGCCAAGAAGGCATGCAAGTCACTTCAGACCTGAATACTTGACATCTGACTGGAATTGTTTCTGATAGACAGTATTTGTTTTCATGTGGCCCCCAAGGCATTTACTGGTTTCCTTGAGAAGTCTGAGCTGCCTGAGGCGATTTTATCCTGGGACATCCCCTGGCTTAACTCAAGTTTCCTTCAAAATACGTAGCTAAATACAGCTGTTCAGCTAATGGCTCAGAGGGTCTTTGCAAAGCGAAAGGAATGTTCTTTATTTGTATTGCTTGTGGCATGCACACAGTTCTGTGTTCTGCCAGGTGCTTCTGGGCGCTTGCTCTGAGCAGCCATGCTGAAGGGCATGAGGGTGCACGTATGATGGCCAACGTCAAGAAAAAGACACCTCTAACTTTAACCTGTTGTTCTTCTCTAATTCCTAGTGGGCAAGTTCTGGGCCGACGGTGCTTCGAGGCCCGGATCTGCGCTTGCCCCGGAAGAGACAGGAAAGCCGATGAAGACAGCATCCGAAAACAGCAAGTTTCGGACAGCGCAAAGAACGGTGATGGTACGAAGCGCCGTAAGTAGATGTAGTGGCCAGGTGGGGTGGGGTCAAGTCTTATCCAGATGTGGGACTTTACAGATAATGTTAGGAAGGCCGTGTGAGGAAAGCTGTGAGATTTGGCAGCGAGTGTGACCTGAGGTCTCAGAGGAAGTAGCAGTATGACTAGTACAAGCGGAGGATCACACCGGACCCACCCTAGGGCACACTACCTGTTGCTTAAACTACAATTGTTGCTTGGAGATCTTAGCGGGAGATTACTTGGAATCTGATGTCCACACCAATAGCATCAACAACACCTGGAAACTGGGCACATGCTCCGGTTCTGGACTTGCTGTTTTTGATGTCCCAGCAATCTGTGTTTTGTAAGCCCTCCACCTGGGTCGAATGTTACCTAAAGCTGCAGGTGTCGATTTATCTTTCAGTTATTAAGCATGGGATTAAAATGGTACCTGTTTTCCTTGGGGCTCTAAGGAACAGTACCATTCGCAAATGTATTTCCTTGGGCACAGTTCAGGGAGGTGCAGATGTGGTTATACTGAGCCTAGATGTCACATGTTGACCAGAATGAGGCCTAGCTACCTTATCGTTTCTTACTAAACTTGGATTCTAGTTAATTCTATTTTTTTAAATGGGATATTTCAAGAATTCTGTGGTACAAAATTTTGAAAGAAGAAGTGCTGCCACCATTGGAAGGGGTTCGCGTGATCTGTGGTGTGTGCCTTCATCTCAGCCACCTCCACAGAGTCCTGATGGCCAGCGTTCAATATCTGCAAACCATTGTTCACATGTGCTGCTGACTTATAGAGAAATACTGTTCTAGAAATCACTTTGCATAAATGGCAACTCACCAAATTAGTTTGGGTTTCTTGAAGAGAGATTCCTCTGTGCCCCGGCCTGACCTGGAAATCTCTATATGTACCAGGCTGGCTTTGAACTCACATCAACTATCCCCCTTCAGTACTCTGTGTTCTGGAATTCCAGGCATAAACAGCTATGCCTACTCTTCAACAGGTATTTTAAAGTATATCACAGTACCTTTTTGTTTTGTTTTGCCTTTTTTTTTTTTGAGGCAGGGATTCTCTGGAACTAGCTCTTGGAGACCAGGCTGACCTCGAACTCACAGAGATCCACCTGCCTCTGCCTCCCGAGTGCTGAGATTAAAGGTGTGCATCACCACCGCCCGGCTTGAGGAGAGCTTAATCTTACTATCTATTAGTATTTAGATGGATTAAAACTTGAACTGTTCCTTACAGGAGAACCCATCACCACTGACTTCCAACTTGTGAGCGTGATATGTTTTTCTGCTAGATTCCCTCAGTCCCCATGACAACTCCTCAAATAACTCAAATGTGCCATATATACATATCCCCATTCTAACTTCTCTTGCGCCTGCAGCTAAGCATGGAGCAATAGCGCAGCCTATCTTGGGGATTCTACTTACCAACAATTTAGTAGTTTATAGTAAGAACAGAATAGCTGAACTTTGATGGAAAGATCATTTTCACACCTCAGATCCTAGCTGATTAGAGATGCTAGTTTATAAAGCTTAGTGATTTATCACTCATTAATTCCCCCATTTTACTATAGCCAACAAAGTTCCCGTAACACGCACTTTTAACTCTTTAGGAGATTCATGATCTGAACCATAAAACTTTTAAAAAGCAAAAAAAGAAAACCGCTTTTCCTTTTTCTTAACAGCCTTTCAGAGACACACATAGGGAGCACATATTCTGAATGCCCTCCACCTCCACGACAGCATCCTAGGTTTTCCTTCTCTACTGCCTTTTCTATCTCTCTCCCAGCTTCTTACTTTAAAAGCAACTAGCATCAATTGATGGGTACTTAGGACAGACATCCCTCATCTCCCATGTTGCTAGGCAGTTTCTATTTTGTACGTATCCTTAAAGATCAGATTCAATGCATCAGCTCTCACAAACTCTCAGGATGAAGCTTATGTACTTCTTCCTCCAGCTTTTCGCCAGAATACACATGGCATCCAGATGACTTCCATCAAGAAACGAAGATCCCCCGATGATGAACTGCTGTACCTACCAGTGAGTCACCTTGAATTGTCACAGCCGCTTCATTACCCCTTCCTTCAGTGTGCATTTCTTAGACAGTTCTCACCCAGTTCCTCGGGGAAAGAGGGAAAGAACCCTCCCTCACCTGGAGTAAGAACAATAGGGACTTAGATGATGTAGCTTGTGAACAGCCACCATGGATTTCTCCCGGTGCTAGGGCTGAAGGTTGGAAGTCCGAGGTCAACTTGCCCTTGATCGGGCTCTCCTGAGACACTGCAGTCTTCTGCATATTCTCTTTCGCAGGATAGAAAGCTGATAGCTCTCTGAGCAATCATTTACAGGGTCACTAATTACATCCACCAAGTCTCAACCTTCACCACCAAAATAACATGCTAAGGGCCCCATCTCCCAACACCACCACTTTGGAATTTAGGAGTAAAGCACATGAAATGTAGAGAAGGAAAACACATTCAATCATAGTGGCAAAAGGAGGTATCAAATAAAGCAAAGAGCTTTTCCTTTTTAAATCATGACGCAATCCTTTCCCTTAGGATATATTCATATTGTGAGTTCTACTTCATCACTCTCCCATTCTAACAAAGCTACCCCCATAACAGGAGATTTGCAATCAAATATTTAATTCACAAATCATTATTTGTGAGTGATAAAACTTTTTGACACAGCATTGCCATTTCTGAATTTTTGTCATAAGCAACTCACAAAGTTGATAATGCAGCCACTAGCTGTTCCTCTTTCAGGGTGTACTAGGGCCATTTGATACATGTCTGTCATATGTAACAATCAACTCACAGCAATCAGCATGTGCATGTCTCTAAACATTCACCACTTCTATATGCACAGAACCTTTGCTTTCCTTTAGGGAATGTTGTAAACAAAGCCAAGCAAAGCAGAAGCCATGTGAAGAGACAGAAGGCTTGACCCAGTTCTTATGTAAGACTGTCCATCCCTTCTTCTTGACCATCCGTCACTAATGAGATCACATCATTAGGTTATGGCTAGCATTCATTGGGTTCTTACTACCTTAGGTCTTTGCCAGCTACGGTGGCTATTGCTGTTCTTCTTAAACATTGCAAGACATTCAACCCTGATGCCAGCCAAGCTGACACAGGTGACAGTGCTAGGAGCAATGGCTGAGCTACCACCCTGGGATTAGAGTTTAAGTCGTTCAACAGGTTCATCCGGGTGTGCATGCCTTCTTCCCAGCCTTCCCAGCCCTCGATCTCAGAGAAATCTGACAGGCAGTTAGCTGAGGGTTCCAGGCTTGCTTCTAAGGCTACAGATAGCCATGCATGTTTTACCTCTAGGTGAAACATTACATCTGCTATACTATACTAATATTTCACGGAAATCCCGGTGCATCATCATGAAGGAGCTACTGTGATGAATTGGATCTAAAGTAATGAGCAGTTAGACAAAAATCAAGTTAATGGGATGAGAAAGGCCATGGAATGAATTCAAGTTGACTGACCAATAGGCTGGTTCTCAAGCAATTGTAATGAAGGATGAATATTTGCCTTCCAAACATTTACCTTAAACTGAGTACCTAGAACTTCCAAGGTAATGAAGTTCTTAGTAGAGCAAGGCTGAGGAAACACACGTGAAGGAGCAAATGTGGGGAGAACAGCAGCCCTAAAGTCAGGGTGGGCATCTTGGAGAAAAGAGACGAGAGCAGGCTAATAACACCAGAGGAGAAACTGGGCGCATCTGTCATTTGTGCTCAGGTCAATGGCTGTGTGGGGCAGATATGTGCATAAGGTCTAGAAAGCCATGTACATTCACCCCCAGGGCCCAGGGGGGTTCTCCAAGTAGGCTGCTGGCTTCATTCTAGTCTTCTCCTCATTTTTAAAGGTTTGAGGAAGCTGTCTTAAAAGAGACGCACACTTTATTCCTCCTGAAAGCTTTTGTTATTCCAGAGATGGCTTATTTCTCATGGTCATTATGTTTTTACAAAGTTGTAGCTGAAATGGAATCATTAGTCTTAGGGGAAATGTAGCTGTAGCTTCCTATGATTCTCTGGCTCGAGCATTTTAATAGGTCAGTGGTTAGCCTTGTTTTGTACATGTTTTTCTTGAAAGGTGTCCCATTTAATATATGTTGTCTGCTCATCCACACTGAACTCACAGTCAATAGCATGGTCACCAGACCTGAACGAGGCTTATTGAACATAAGCATATTCTCCATATGGCCTTTTTGCAATTAAGGATAATAAGTAGCATTTTAATTTGGAGCCTATTTAAAATAACAAAGTCATCCACAGAAAACACAAAAATATGGATTAGATGGCTTTAAGGAGGCTGGGAAAAGAACGCTAGTTCACAGCATGAAAGTTGATACAAGAGCATAGCCTTTCCTTGCTCACCTTCAGCTGGAAACTTGTACAGATGGCTTAACTCGTCTGTCCCTGTGTGTCTCTAACCGGCTGAAAAGTGCCAGCTATACTGGTTTTTCTGTTGCAAATATGTATTAGCGAGTAGATGTGTTTACCAGTACATGATGTGCAAACTGTGAGATGTGACTGACTTTTGCCTGGTTTTCTGGTTTCTGCGTAGGTGAGAGGCCGTGAGACATACGAAATGCTGTTGAAGATCAAGGAGTCCCTGGAGCTCATGCAGTACCTCCCGCAGCACACGATCGAAACTTACAGGCAGCAGCAGCAGCAACAGCACCAGCACTTACTCCAGAAACAGTGAGTGTGACACCGTCCTTGCGGAAGGCATGAGCAAGGGGGACTGTTGGCTGTTCACATCAGCGGCAGGCTAATGGCAAAAACTGACACTGTGACACTGGGTAGTCCGTAAGAGTTTAGACAAGCTGGTTTGGCCTCCTTCCGCGTGTCTTGTAACATTTGGAGTTTTCACTTGTGTTCTATGATGAGCCCCGAGCTCATGCTAATACTTACTAATGCTCTGTTCTAACAGCTTGTCTATTTCAAAATCCTTCCCTCATTACAGAGAATTGGCACGCGTATCTCCTAGGATATGTACAATCCCTTTTGGGGTATCGCTGTAGATAAAGAGGACCCAGGAGGTTTTCCTACAAGGAGGTGAACTGTTTGCCTGCTATGTTAACTAGGGTTCTGAGACCTAGCCCTGTTCCTTGAGGGATGTCTCAGCGCAGGACAGAGTCATACCAAGTTTCTATGTTTTAGCATCTTTGTTCTAGACTATCTTCCAGCAATACATTTTCAAATAAACGGGAAAGGTTTGGCAACCTTATTAGCATATGCATACAATCTACTCATATATTAAGTTTCACCTTTCCACTCAGAGCTTTGATGTTAATTGTTTTGTGACTAAGAAGAAGAGAATAGCTCTTCTGAAAGGATGGGAGATTGGCCAATCAGAGCTCTGTTTATACTTATCTTTGGGTCACTTGTGAGTTTAATACACTGTATATTAGTGCAGGTGTTGCCACAGAGTCTCGGTAGATAAATGTCTATACTACATTTTCCGTCTACTGGAGAAATTTCAAACACTCAACCTTTCAGGACAAAATGAGAGGTATCAAAAAGTACCTTGACTGAGAAAAGAGGTTTGTTTGTTATTTTTTAAAGCTACGTTGATAATTTAGTCTCATAGTCATATGATTTGACCAAAGAAGATCTTTAAAATAGAAATGTAAGTGAGAGAGAAATACTAGTTCTTTTCTGACATTATTGACTACTTCTACATAAGTATAAAGAAAGGGGCACCTAACTCTTTTCTTAAGCAATATAAATGCTGCTAGGGTGTCTAGACTCCATCTCTAAAAACCATAGCCAACTTCTGAGTGGGGAACAGCAGAAGATTCGGAAATGAGCATGCCCCCTTCTCAACTGAAAGCTGTTGAGAACGTAAGACCCTTTTTGACTATTGCATCTCACATGGAAGTTTTACAATTCGTAACTATCGTTTGCTCTGAAGGCCAAACATAGAATTTAATCAAGTGATTTCTTCGAGATACAGAATACAGGAAAATCAGAACACACAAAATTCTCACTGGCAATAATATGTATTCTTTTGTATATCTGACATTAGTGGATGTTAAGATAATCAAGTATAAATTCCATTTAGTTCACTTAAAAACGTGCAAAAGGGATCAAAGGAATACACGGCTGAAACAGAGTAGACTGCAGAGGAATAAGGAAGAGTGCCTTCCTCTGACAGTTACTTCCAGTTCATTCTCAAAACCTTTAGCTCAGCCAACACCAGTAGAATGAGCACTGTATTACATATTAATGTGTTGTATTGAACTAGTTCTGAGTCGTCAGCTCTGGACATTGCTTTTCTCATTAATGAAGAAAGAACCATCTAGCACAGGCACTAGTAAGCATTCTATTTTCTTTGGAAGCATGAGAGTTAGGTATTTTATGCCTCTGGCTGCAGATGCTCTCTTATAACCAATAGGTTCTATGCTTGTGTCGGGAGAACAGCAGTAGGTACCATAATTGAATGAGGGTGGCTGTCACATGAATATTTTATTATGGAGTCTGAAACTTGTATTTCATACCATTTTCTTAAGTCGTACTTGCCACCTCCTCCATGTTTAAAAGTGTAAAATCCACTGGCAGCTCGTGAGCCATGCTGTAGAGCTTGCCAACCACTCTTGCAAGTGAATAGGCTCCTCATCTTTTTGTGTTCATTGAAGTGGAATTTCTGTTGGATGGGCACATCACAAAGTTATTATGTGTATTCTAGAGAGTTAAGAAACACAAAAGCACAAAAAGTCCTGAAGTCAGCTTCAGACAGCAGCCTTCACTATAGATCTCTTTTGTCCTGTGACAAATAAAGCATTTCTACTGAGATAACAAATGCTCGTGGTGATATAATCCCTTTAGTAAAGCATACTATAATACATGACTTTAAAATGGAAATAAGAAGGAGGGCTTCTGCCTTCCGGTAGTTTGCATCAAATGGTGGATTCCTAACTAAAACGCCATTGTAATAGTAAGAAAGCTTTCAATGATCAGGATTGTATAAATTAAAGAAGCTTGCATAGATTAGATGAGAAAGGAAATAACCTATCTTTGTTTTGTAGACTTTTTGACTCAAGTGGCTTGATTCTGGTCAGGGGCTCATGCTGTCTGTGTTTACATTGGGTAGATGAAAATACTGACCTTGTATTTCTGTGTGAGAATTTTTCCCAAGTAGCTGATTGACTGCCTTGCACTGGTCCCGAGGGAATTTTTATTATCTCTTTATGGAGCAATCTATTTTGTCGGAGAAGAAAATGTATGCTAAAGTTGTGCTAGCAAAAGTGGTCTAAAAGATTTTCGGGACTTATTTTTATCCTTTTCCAGGAGTAGCTAAAGATGAGTAGTAAGGAATTAGCTGCACAGCTCCCCGGGGTGTGTTTGTTTGAAACAATCATGTGCATGGTTTTGAGTTGGTCTCTCACAGCTGTGATGGCTTGGGCATGGAGAGCTAACAGATTGCAAAATGAGATCTTTGTAAAATACAGATGTTTGGTCCAATTACATGTTTATACCATTATATATCCATGTCTCCTTGATGATTGGCCTGGCTCCATGTAGGTTCTCCAGTTGCTATAGTCTTCAGCTGAGATTTATTTGCCAGCTCTTTCATTTTCATGTGAATCTCCAAGAGCAGGAGACAGGAATAAGTAGACAAAGAAAAACTGGAAATCTAATTTCCTGACAATCATTTGAAAAGACTAAATCAACTTAGAAAGTGCCTGTAATAGCCTGTGATTTCCTTTCTAAAACATAGTACCAATTTAATTCTGGTAAGGAATCTTTTTTTTTCTTTTTTGTAGAATGAAAATTGGTGGGGAAGGAATATACTTCTACAAGGTGGCAATAAAATATTTTCAGTTTAATTGCTTCCTTAGTCTCCCATTCTGTATTTTCTCTCTGCTTGCTTTTCACTTGTGCATGGATTTATCATTTCTTTCTGTTTTTTTTAACCCTTCATGGTTACCTTCATGATCATAGGCTGTATGGAAGACAGATTTTGAACCAAGTTGCTATGACTCAAAGTACTATAGACGTACTTGGGCTTTGCACTGTTGAAGACAAAATTATATTTCTATTTTCTTGCCCACAGTGGTACAAATATAGTTCACTAGAGCTCAGATCTGATGGGAGGATGAATTGGGCCCATTATTTTTACTAAATTCCACTCCCTTGCTGCCCCATGGGCATTGGTTCTTAAGGCTAGGCTGGTTTGTCGACACCTGTTTTAGCAAGCCTTAACGTTTAGATTAAAGCCCCACGAGCCATGTTTTCTTTTTGTTTATTTGTTTGTTTGCTTGCTTTTCCCTAGAATTCACGCTCCTTGCCTCTGTTGTTCTCAGGCCAGTATGGCTTCTTCACATATTTCCTAGCTGTCAGTTCACTCCGGAAAACTGTATTTTGTTCTCTATGGAGAAGATTCCATTAACTTATAAGATACCCTGTGACACTCTAAGATGCCCTCATTCTATAGTGATGTTTTAATTGTGGCTCCGTAGTAAACAGAAGCCAGAGGATACTCCTTCTGAGCAGGTTCTTCAAGACTGGTTCCAGCCCTCACACCAAGGCTGGGAAGACCAAGCAAGCCCACAAAACAGCTAAGGCTGCAGGGAGCATCCCTTCCCATGTTGCCGTGGTTGCTAGCTGCTTGGTCCTTAGTCTTGCTCTTTCAGTTTAAAGCCCTATCTTTTCTTTTCTTTCTTTTTTTTTTTTAACCAGGAATGCCCCTCTCCCAGCTTCATGTATTAAGAAGCAGACATTATGCTCAAGATTAGTAATGAATTTAGGAAAAAGTAAATGACACAGATATCCAAATTGATATAAATCATTAAAACCACACTTCTAAGTTAGGTTATAAGGCCGCCCATTTTCAGAACATTTGCTGGAAACTGCCAGCTCTGTAGATTTGAAAACAACAGCAACAGTAAACAACCTCATAATTTTATGTTGTTCAACCCAACAACTATATAAAAATCTGAATTTTTATAGTGAGCACAGTATTACTTTCAAACTTCACAGCTAAATGATGGTATTTTTGAATACAGAGGTTTTTTACCTCTAGATTACTAATGGAGAAAAATCTCAAAGGTTAATTAAATTCAATTAAATCACTTCTCCAAATGTACATATCTCCTTAGTCTTGCTTTTAAGTCTGAAAGTTTGAACCCACGGGGTGTATCTAGTCTTGCCTTCACTGGAATGCTGATATGATCAGTACATGCCAACTATACTAGGCTTCCCTATCAGAAACTCTCCTGACTTCAGCTTCCAAACACAGAAGTCTCCAAGCTGGATCTCTGAGTTATAAGTTGCTTCCCCCATGATGTATATCCTGGCATATTTTGTTATGAAGATCCCAATCTCGTTGGTATACTAGGTCATGGATTGAGTGGGAAAATGGCCTTGTTCCTTTGAAAGGACTAAACAAATAGGATTTGAAAATCCTGTCTGGGAAACAGTTCCCAACACTTCACCAGGTTGCACAACCTTTAGCCAAATAAAAGGGCTTATTCTTGGCATCCCGTGGCATAATTGATTTCTTAATTATGCAAAAGTTGCTTTCATGAGTTTGATATATGCATTTATAGGCCAAGTTTGTGACTGAGAGGATTAAGGTATTTACCCACCTCAATCTGGGCCCATACAAAATGCTCATTAATAGTTCTTTGCAGATGCATGATGACGCAGCCCCCACATTGATAAGATCTATTTCTTCAGACTTCAGAGTTTGGCTAGACAGAACAGTAATGAGGCATAATAATTGGATATGTGACATTTTTACAGAGGATCAAAGTTTATTCTTGTTTCTCTCTATTCCCTTTGTCAATTAATTGAGTCCAGTCGACCCATGCCAAGCACTGTGCTAAACACTGGACCTGACTGTCACCATAATCCTCAAATGAGTCACCTTATGTTAAGAAATGGGCATGACTGGGCCCCAGCTAGGTCTTAGGGAGGACTTGGGACAGTGCATTTTTAAAAATAAGATCCTGATGTATACTGCTGATTAGCTGCCCCCACCTTACCTCGTTTCTCCTTTGCATAACTCTTGAGAAGTAGAAGTTCAGGATGGCCTTAAAGGAGGCATTTTAAAGGAATGAGAGAAGCAGCGTTTGAGCTGGTCTGTGCCGCCTGCACTATGATCATGAAGGTAGAAGGGTGTAGCTCTTTGCTCAAATTTTGTGGATGCATGAGTCCTAAGCCTTCATTCTCTTTCTCTGGTTCCTCTCTGCAGTCTCCTTTCAGCCTGCTTCAGGAGTGAGCTTGCGGAGCCCCGGAGAGAAGCTCCGACCCAGTCTGAAGTCTTCTTTAGACATTCCAACCCCCCAAACCGCTCCGTATACCCATAGATCCCCATCTGTGTTGGAGCACGTGTGTTTGTTGTGTTTCTGTGTGTGTTTGTGTGTGGGGGGGGGAGCGCGTGCACACGTGTACATGTATCCGGCCCTTACAAACAGGACTTGAAGACACTTTGGCTCAGAGACCCAGCTGCTCAAAGGCACGCAGCCACTAGTCAGAGAATCTTTGAAGGGACTCAAAGTGTTACAAAGGAAAGATGCTTACTGCAGATTTTGTATCTTTAGAGCCTGCCCTGGTTGGGCAGGAGCTCCAACTGTGCTTGTCTGTGAGCTTTCTATTGTTTTCCCAGGAGGGAGGGGGATCCCTTGGGCTGAGGCATTACAATGTTTATTGGAATCCTTTTCTGTTACCTTCTGTTGTGTTTCTAAAACTCATAATAAAGCTTTTGAGCAGGTCTCAAACTTAAGATGTATTTTTAAGAAACAAGAAAAAAAAATCTGTTATTGTCTGTGCCTAAGCAAATTGTGTTGACTGGGAGTCTGGGCCCTTTGAATGTTGGATATGGAGTAATACTGCAAGCAGTAACAGACAAAGGTGTCAAGGAGGCTGGGGTCAGGATTCTTGTTGACAAGTTGCATCGTTCATGTATTCTCTTCCAACGGAAGGAGAAAGTTCACTAAGGCTTTGCCAGGTCCGATCTCTGCCACCGTACATTAACATCTGCTATGATGGTCTTCTTTGCACACTCCTCAAAATGGTTGTTTAGATGCTAAGGCAGGTAAGCTACTTTTATGGTGTTAATAGGAGATGAAACTATCCCAGAAATATAAGCAGGTACCTGCTTACTGTTGTTCAATGCCGGGAGAGCTCAAAGTCTCCCCACCACATCGATGACTGATTTGTTTAATTAGAGCTGCTAGCCCTCAATCCTGCCTACCAGAGAAGCAGCCAGATTTCTCACTATTATTCATGTGCATTTATCTGGGAGACTTCTTCTCTGACGGAATGATATTCTAAGCATACAGGAATTAAAATCAATATCCCTAGCCTAGAAATTACGGAGAACCAATCAAGTTCTCTTTCCTTTTCAAATATTTTCCCAACTCAAAAGGACTGACTCTGTTTCTTCCTTCAATACCCCTGTCACCTCGCACCCTAACAGGGTCACCAGCGCTTCCTCCTGTGTCATCAAGACAACAATTTCTTGTGATAGAGGCTGTTGCTTTGTGGATGTGTGATTTTAATTTTCAATAAACTTTTGCATCTTGGTTTATCTTGTAGTTATTGTTTCTGCCTCTCTTGCTCCTCCCACCAGTGCAGCAGTATATTCTCATATCTTAAGCACTGCAAGTGCTATGCATGGATCTAAATAATAAGAGTTACAGGGCAGTCAGTGTGGTCTTGTCTCTGTTTCTTTTGTAATTTTATTTAAGATATTATATCCAGGTTAACACTCTGAAAAATTAGTTACAATGCCTGAGTCAGTGGTTCCCAACCTTCCTAATGCTGCGATCCTATAATACAGTTCTTCATGTTGTGGCAACCCCCAGCCATAACATTTGTCTTTGCTACTTCATAACTGTAATTTTCCTGCTGTTGTTAATTACAATGTAAATATTTGATATGTAGGATATCTGATATGTCACCCCGAAAAGGGTTGTGACCCACAGATTGAGAAACATTGGTCTAAATGAACAGGCTTAGCCCTGTGAATACTTAATGTTCTAGAGTGCCAAAAGGCATCTGAATAAGTTTTGAACTTTGTTTAAAATCAACAGATTTACTAATTAAAGTTAAACTAAGTCCAAATGTATCAGATAATTAGTTTTATATGCCATAAAGTCTTTGGTCAGTAATCTAGAGTATGGCCAATATCCTAAGTTTGGGGATTTAAATTTCTATATGTTCTGGGCTTTATGTTATTGTAATTACTCTTTCCAATGAAGTTTTAATAAATGCACCAAAGCAAGTAGCAGATAAAAAGCATAAGACAAAACCATCTTGACAAGAGATTAAAGTATATTAGTAAATTCTGATTCCCTTGTTATATTCAGTTAGTAACTTTGAGCCATAATTACTTAAAGAATTGGAGAACATTCTTAGATTATTTTTTAACATTTCTTTCAGAAACATTTTTCTCTTTTAGCTATTCTTATGTAAATTTTCTCTGTATTTATAGCAACTTTATATGGTTGTGTGTATTTAAAATGATGGAATATATTTCTTTCTTATGGTTGACCTTCTAAAGAACTCTTGCTACCCGTGGTCTTTAGAGGCAAGCTTACCCAGCGCACAGGCCACAGACAGGGCCTGTACTTGGGAAATACTTAGAAGAGGTGTAATTATTTTTCTACTTATTTTTGTTTTTTAACCTTCCTCATATTCAGAGTGTCCCTCCCCTTCACTATTCCTTCCCCTTTCTATATTCAGCATTCTAGAAATTACTTGGCAAAATATATTTTTCTGCTATGTCTCCAAATTTGAGTTGAAAGTTTTAGTTCATATAATGAAAGGATTAAAATGAAGATAGAGGAGCAAGCAAAGGTTCAGAAGACCTTAGATATAACCTGGAACTTAGCATGAAGTTTATCTTTCACTGCAAAGACATGAAAGGCAGAAACAGGAAACCAAATTTCTAATCCAGTGGTTCTCAACCTTCCTAATGTTGCAACCCTTTAACACAGTTCCTAATGCTGCAGTGACCCCCCCAACCATAAAATTATTTTCATTGCTACTTCATAATTGTAATCTTGCTACTGTTGTGAATCATAATGTAAAATATGATATGCAGAATATCTGATATATGTGATCCCCCTAAGGGGTCGTGACCCACAAGTTGAGAACCACTGATTTAAAAGCACATCTAGCCCTGGAATTCTAAATGTTATTCTTAGCAAGGCACACAGAAGTTAATGGTTTGAGAGTTAAAAACCAGGAATTGTGAGCTGTGAGCAAATAAAATTGGTGGTAGAGAATTTGATGACATGTTTAAGGACCTAGGTTCAATTACCACCACTGAAAAACAAAACAAAACAAACCTGTGACTTGGGTTTACTAATACTTTTCTAAGTATTACTATCGTGTCCTAAGTATCTGCTAAGATTATAGCTATAGGAGACTTAATTGTCTGTATCTTTATAGCACTCAGTTCCCAGAAAACCCTAATAAGCCTCCACAGAGGCCCTCCAGTAGAAACCACACCACATTGTCCTTTAGAGAGAGCTGTCATCACAGTTTAGTTGCTTGACCTTTGGTTGGAGTGGGTGACAAGGACAGAGGGCAAAAGTAAGAACAATCAATCAACTCAGCATAGCGTCTCTTTCCTTTTCAATGTTTTGGGAGACTGTTTGCTCAAGGACCATGGTATTGCACTTGTAATGGCCAAGCATTTGACTGTTTTTCAGGGCCTTTGAATGGGCTGTGACTTTCATCCAGGATCACACATTTTCCTGAGTATGTGATGGCTGTCCATTTCAGACACTGTGGAGTCAATAATGATCACAATGCCATAACCTTTGTCTTTGTGTCAATAAAACTTACTCATGTTCTAGTGGGTGCATTCAAAATTATGACCCTTTTGACATTATCCAAAATCATTTTTTTAAGTCTACTCAATTAAATATATGTGTCAAGGCCGGCCATTTCTTCTTATGAGTTTGTATGTTGGTACTTTACATTTCCTTAACAAAATACTAAGTTATAAACTGACCATGTGG
This sequence comes from Ondatra zibethicus, assembly GCA_004026605.1. NCBI lineage: Eukaryota > Metazoa > Chordata > Mammalia > Rodentia > Cricetidae > Ondatra > Ondatra zibethicus. The sequence goes on along the minus strand of PVIU01004525.1, from coordinate 17,380 downwards.
GGCTGTAAGGAAATAGGGATGGATGAAGATTCTCAGTGTCTCTGAGACAGTGGGCATCGTCCAGGACTCTCACCTGAGTTCCTTCAGACTTCATAGGCACTCTTGCAGAGCCAGCCTGAGGCTTGCCCTAAGGAAAGGAAGTTCAGGTGAGACACAGATTAAATTTAGGCACTTCATAAATTTATCTGATATTGAGAAGCTAACAAACATTTTAATTGGCTCCTAAATTCATATTTCTTCACTGTTCTTCTGTTTTTTCCAGTGTCTCTTCCTAAAATTAAGTTTATTATAGTAAAAAAAAGTAGTCAGTTGGATAATAAGTTAGCAAAAAAATTAATGACCACAGGTTTTAGCAGGATACAGGAAATAGCAATAAATTGTGACTGAAAGTCTAGAGGCAAACGTAAAGTTCATCAGTAACATACTTTTATCTTCCCGATTGCAGTTACTAATGGTTAAAACTACTCTTTTTTTTTTCTGAGGGAGAGTTTCTCTGTAGTTTTGGATCCTGTCCTGGAACTACGTCTTGTAGACCAGGCTGGCCTCGAACTCACAGATCTGCCTGTCTCTGCCTCCCGAGTGCTGGGATTAAAGGTGTGCGCTACCACCACCCGACTGGTTAAAACTATTCTTATCATTAGCGTTGGCTACATGTTCACCTACTTGGGGAGATGGAGAAGAATATGGAGCCTTTTCAAATTAAAGATCCTATCTGTATCTGGAGTATGGGTAACTAGCTCTTAGCTACATTATGACGGCCCAAGAAAAATGTAGAAAGAGCAGCTTGAATACCTCCCTTCTACCTTACTCTGTGTCTCCGTGTACTAGATCCAATCTTTCAGATGCTTCTGGCTTGATTTGAATGTACTGACTACCCATCAGGCTCCTTGAAACACAGTGGTGGTGTGGACCTAAAATTTCTTGGTATCTGTTAGATTCCCTTTACTTAATCATTGCTTCTTGCCTACTTTGACGTTTATCTTAGTACTTCAACAGTTTCTTGATCCTGCAACCTTATTACCCACCATCATTTTTCTTGAGGCATATCCCCCAAAAGAGAAAAAAAAAGTCATGGACTGGGACTGAGTGCCAGGAGACTCTTTTCTATCCTCAACCCATCCATCTAGCAGTGGGCACTGGGCATTTGAGCATATTTTTTTTTTAGAATTTTATATTTACTCATTCTTCAAACATTGATAACAATTATCTGTTCACCATGTGCTTCCATACTATGGCATGACATGTTTCACAGAAGTGGCAATCATTCAGACTTGGGAGAAAGACAGCCAGGTAAACTGAGGTGTCTCATAACAGTGGGGAGGGGGGAGCGGGTGTTGCACAGTTATTATATGGTACTTGTTTGTACCACTGGGAAATGAGTAAAGAGAACAAAAATTAAAACAATGGTGCAGAATGTAGTTGCAATGTGAAGTTGTTCTAATTTCCACAAATAACTGGAGAGCATATTGTTTACTTTACCCAGGCTAGTGCTCTGCACTAATATAAAAAAACAGTCCTCCTGCTTTTAGTAACTATGGGGAATTGAGTGCATTTTCAGAAATTACCTGAAGTGCAAATATTTAAGGCCGTCATTTAAAAGTTTTTAAATTTTACCAAGCATGCAATATTGATATCCTTCACAAACACATATAAAACCAAAAGCCACATAAAAAGTTAAATTTGCCTTTTAATATATCTATGAGACTGTGACCATGGTAGAAAGGAGGCAAATCAGGACAAAATTGATGAACTGTTTGATGAATTGTAAAGGAGAACTTTTCCCACCGTAGGTTGAAAACATGCTCAAAAGCCTCGTTCTATAGTCTTAGCAATTAGTCGCTGTGAAGGCTACAGTCTCCGCAGTCAGTCCTTAGCATCTCTGCTCCAGTTTCTAGCTCCATCCTCCAATGAATGAGGGATGGTTATCCCTGCTAGAACCACTACTTTGCGAGTCTCTCAAAGATGAAAAATGTTGCATTTTAGATGTCCTGCTACTGACAGTATAGGTTGTACAGCAAGGGTACATGACTGGACCTGTTGTTTACATGGCTATAGCCTTTATATGATTACTATATTTGTACACACACACACACACACACACACACGAAAGACTTATAGAAAGTCAACATCCCAGGGGTTCTCCTACATAGAATCACGGTTGGCACGCACCAGGTCTTCTCACAGCTCATGAAGATCTCAGCTGAGGAAATGTATTTATACCTTGGGGGTTTCTGTAGGACTGTAGGATATCTGACAGCACTGTCAAATGCCTCAGATGCCTGACTCTTTCAGATATTTGCTGTGCCTCCCAAATGCCTTGGCAAGTTGTAAATGGAAGGCTTCTGTTGCAAAGTGAGTTTGGTGTCTTTCTGTTCTTCATCAGCCTGTGTGCCTTGCAAAGTTCTTCTCTCTACTTACTGGTTTTAAGATTTAATCAAGCTGAAAAACAAGAAAGAGAAAGAAGATGGAGGAAATAAGAGGAAAAGAAGTGTGTAAATGTTCCCTCTTGCAAATGAGATACTAAGCACTTTGCTGTGTATAGTTCAGAAAATACTGGTTTTTGTGATGGCTTTGCAGCCCTTTCTTTTGAGTCTCTCATGGACAATCAAAGACTCTAGGTCATTAATCATGAGGAGTATCTGGCCCATGCTTAGTTCTAGGGCAAGACCTGCTGGGAATGATTGGCCCTGCTTTTCAGTATCCCGTGCTGACCACACCATTCCCATGTTTGTGTTCCTAGGACCTCGATGCAGTCTCAGTCTTCCTACGGTAACAGCTCCCCACCTCTGAGCAAAATGAACAGCATGAACAAGCTGCCTTCCGTGAGCCAGCTTATCAACCCACAGCAGCGCAACGCCCTCACCCCCACCACCATGCCTGAGGGCATGGGAGCCAACAGTAAGCATCTCTCTCTTCAACTGCCAAAGGATGGACAGGGCTAGTACAGGAGAAGAATTCTCTAACATGGCAAAAATGTTCATCTCTAAGCTAAGTGCCACAGAGGCAGAGGACACCACAGTTGACTGACTTGGCTTTCCTTGTTAGCTTCTCATTCTTAAGGTATGGGTTTTACCGCAAAACACCATCCTAGAGATAGATCTGGGGGTGAGAGTCTTCCCTCAGTTGGGATAAGGATCTCACTGAGACAGCCCAGATGGAGGCCCTCCACTGGTCGGCCCTTACACAGTTTATAAGAACTGTATCTGACAAGAGGGAAGAAGTATGGAGTGCTAGACTAAAAGCATAAAACTTATTGATTCTCTCCAGATCCTTGCAGAATTAGCTGTGCAACGGCAAACAAGTTAGTTCTTTGCTCTTCGGCTCTGTCTCTACAGCAATCCCTCCACACATTTAGCATTTTATGTATCTCTGGCTTTATGGTCTTACTTCATTCCATATACAGTAAGCAGGGAATCAAGCCATAAGGAGGCTTCTCCTTTACTTCTGTACACATACAAATTTCTCATAGTTTAACTCAGTGTAGATATAAAAGGCAGTGCAAAAACTGGATCTAAATAAGTAGATGCTAATTGGCACATAGCTTTTTGAGAAACAGATTTGCTTTTTCTATTATAAGTAAGCCATACAAAGGGGATGCAGAGATTTGAATGAAGTGAACAATAGTAAAAACACAGAAGGATAGTAATATCTTCGTGGATAGAGAGAATGGAACACTGCGTGGTTCCTAAAATTCCCGCTCAATGTTAAGATAAGATCCTATCATCTGGTCCTTTAAAATCCCTAATTATTATGACCAAATCTTTGATTTCTTTTTCTTTGGAAATCCCATCCTATCCAAAAGAAGCTAAGAGAGCCTGAGATTGTCTGTGGTCTGGCAGCCCATGTTGATTTCTCATTGAGATAATCTGCCAGCAGGGACTTTGCAATAGGCTGCCTCTCTCATCCAGATAATGCACCCCGAGGTCCCAAACCTGACTGGAAAGGGAAGCCACTCAACTTTATTTTCTTTCTTGTAACAGTAATTAAAATATCCCTGCTTGCTCTAGTGACAAGATAGTGGTAGCAGTAACACTTAACATTTACACACTTTCCACAGCTTACATTTTATTTATTGTACACAGTTCTCTGCTGTGCTCAGAGACATCTGAAGGGAAGTAGATGGAGAAAACTCAGAACTGTACTTTGCAGGTGGCTACATCCCACAGGGGTCTTTCCCTGGAGCCATATTTCTAGTTGGGAAAGAAGATACAAATTATAGTCTTATTTTCTAGATATATTATTTTTTGCTTTTCTCCAGAAAGCAAAATTTGTTCCATAAATTTTATTAGTACTGACCTTTTTGGGGGTGGGTATGTAAGCGAATGCTTGAAGCTCATGGTTTTGCAAAACGCCCAAAGTATATTGGTGATATTGGTGAATTCAAGCGGATTATATAACAGAGTTAGAATCTGGGATTTTTTTCTTACTAGGCATAAGGTTCCCAGACCAATACCATAGTAAGTCCTCCTGTTTCCACACAGATCTTGTTGACTCACGTTTGCTTACATTCCTCTCACGACAAGGTTTCAGGCATCTCACTGTGCCAGGCAGTCTGCTACGTCTGTGGGGATAGAAACATTGGTGAGAGCTAATCTCTATGCTACAGGAGATGAATTATAGCCCATTCTATCCAGAAGAAGGAGGAACACATCAACTTAGGAGAGAAGAACAAGAGTGAGAAGAGAGTCCTAAGGGAACAAAGGTCCAGAAGTCTGTAATTAGTTTGGAGTTCTGGTTCTGTTCTGCTTGACTAGGCATGGAGTGTGTGAAGGAATATAGAGAAATTAGGTCACCCTTCCCTGCAATAAGAAAAACCAAACCCACAGCTTTCTGGTAATACTCAACAAGGCCAGATAGAACCCTGGGATGCCGGGGAGTGATCATCTAGTAACCCTTTCTATTCCTCCTGCTTCTGTCCAGTTCCTATGATGGGCACTCACATGCCAATGGCTGGAGACATGAATGGACTCAGCCCCACCCAAGCCCTCCCTCCCCCACTCTCCATGCCATCCACCTCCCACTGCACTCCCCCACCTCCGTACCCCACAGATTGCAGCATTGTCAGGTGAGTGCACAGCACGGGCTCCTGGGGCTGGCCCTAGGCGTCTGATGGGGGGAGGGTAGACACTGCATGAGGCTGAGAAGAAAGGACGCTGGCTGTCCTGGGATTTGAGGAAGTTGAGTCTGATCAGTAGGGTGGCCAGCATAGCTCTATTGAGAACGCCTATAGCCAGTGTGGGGAAAGTGAAAATGTGTGTATGTGTACACAAGTTTCAGACCTGTTTCATGGTCTTCATTTATTCCCTTCTCCCTCCTCGTTCTACAGGTCAGTTGTGGCCCATGAATTGGTGCTCAGGGCTGGGTTTCCCCAGAGGGACATAAACTGGCTCTCCTACTCCCTTTCCTGCTCTCTAGGCCTCACCGTGGGACCATAATTTTGGAGTTGGATGTCTATAAAACATTTTGATATTAGCAAAACTCTGAAATTTGAAGAACCCCTGCCACTCCGCTGGGAAATGGGGACACTCCAGAGAAGCAGGTTTCTTACGGCCAGGGCCAGAAGCTAACAAAGCGTTAAAGACGCTTCTCAGAGGCACATGTAGCTCCATGGTCCATGCTTTGGGCATGTCCTCTGCTTCTGAGCAAGCATGCTTTGTTCCTTTGGCTACTGGTCGAGCATGTTTCGTCCATGTGCAATGTTAGCCACAAAGGTGATGTGGTACATGGCTTAGCTCAGCAGAAATCGATTCTGGGATGAGAGTGACATCATAAGTCTCAGGCTAGTACCTCAAAGAGAAATATCTGTGTGTTAAGGACATAAATCAAGATGTATTGATATTCCAGAGTACTATCCTGCAATATTTTAACTGTCTAAAACATTCTAAGAAACCCTCAAACACAAAATAGTAAATGTAGTGATTCTCAATTTGATGTGGTGAGACAGGAGGCAAGGGGACTGGGGACCTGACCACTGGACCCTTCACCTGTACCCCGCCCCCATGACTCCTCCTGCTCTGGTTCAAAACCTTAGGATACCTCAGATTGCCAACTGAAAAATAGTCACCTTCCAGAATGCTTATGCTCAATTTCTGTGGTCAGTTTACCTACCTCAAATCCGAGGCCCACACATACTTTGTTTGCCCCCAGACTCTTATGCAGGGCATCCAAGGGCAAAATAATGGGTTTTCCTTTATCTCGCCAATGCAGTTGGGGTGAACTTTCTTTTTCTGTTTCCTCCTTCCTTTTCCCTCCTCCCTCTGCAGTTTCTTAGCAAGGTTGGGCTGTTCATCATGTCTGGACTATTTCACGACCCAGGGGCTGACCACCATCTATCAGATTGAGCATTACTCCATGGATGTAAGTAACTGTTAGACTTTTCTCTTTAGCAAAATTTCTTCATTTTTCTCCCTCTGGTCCATATGCCTTATAGTTCCATCCACGCTAGTTTTAGACTTTATGTTGGTCATGCTTCTAATCCTCAATTCTGATGGAGCCATAACCCTGTCAGAAAGGTTTTCTAGGTTAGAAATTCAGCAATCAGTACATCTGGTTCTTAAGCTGTGGCTTATTGCACCCTAGTGTATACCAATGAGAAAGAAAATATTGAATTTGTGCAATCGAGAAACTTTAGTCTCAAGACAGGTGGCTGAAAACCAAGCAATTGGGAGGCTGAAGCAGGAGGATTACTTCAGCTCAGAAGTTTGAAATCTGCTTGGGCAACATAGTGAGGTTTACTCAGAGATTGGTTGTAATGTTCTCATTAGTCTATTTAAATCACCAGGGAAAAGAACAGGAAGGACATACAGAGAAATGACAAAACTGTCATTGGCCATAGTGAGTTGATAGTGGTACCACAAAGAGAAGCCTGGCTGTAAATCTCTAGCCTGTGACCCTGTTCCCTGGCTGTGTCCACCTCTCCTTAATGCAGAGCTTTAAGGATGAGTCAACCATACCTTTCAATACTGTAAGACCCTCTATTCATTTGTAATGCTGTCTGCCCCTATCATCAGGAATGATTACTGGCCATAAGTCTGCGTCCTGGGCATGACTTTTAGTAGCAGTGAAATTTGTGGCTGTCACTGCCTCTCGGGGCCTCAGTTAATCCAACTGAGTTGTAAATCCCTCCCTTCTGGCTTGGAAAGTCTTTGAAACAAGTTGCATGTGATGGAACTTTCTCATGCTTTCTACTTCATTTCTTGAACTTCTGCATACATGGGAGCTACTTTGTTTGCTTTTCAGCAACCTGTTTCTACTCCTTGGCTGCTCTTTCTAGCACTCTCTGTGGCATGTGCTGTCCTCTGTTCTAGCTTCCAGATGGCACTTTGGACTGATGGGAGGAGATAGTCTCTGCCTCTGCTGCTGTTTCTGTAGTGGGGACTCCTTCCCCTCCTTGAGCACCGATGCTAGAGATGCCCCTGCAGCACGAGAATGTCCCAACCCCAAAGAGATCAGTGTATATCACACTGTCTTACGCCCATCCCTCCCAACTCTAAATGTTACTCCTGGTACTTCCTTGCTAGAGCCAACCATAGGTAGAAACTATAGAGAGTGCTTTAAGAGTAAGTTCTGACAGACTTAGACTGCTTGAAAATCACATTTCTCCACGGATGAAAGCAGAGTGGTCCTGTGTTTGAGAAATACCCATAGTGGAGTCCTATGTGGTAGAACAGAAAGTCTGCTGCTTCCCTGCGTCCTTACAAAATACTCACTTGTAGACTTGCCCACTCTGGGGAGTGCCAGGATTCTCTTGCAGCCATTAATGTTCAGAAGTGATTCCCACAAGTCTGCCTCTGCTGATGTGGCCTTGTAGTGGTGCTGAGGTTACAAAGAATCTTGGGCGCATTCAGAGTCTCAGAGGTATGAAGAATGCAAGAAGCCATCTAGCATGCTAACTTAGTCTATTAGTGGATTATTGTCTTCTTTACTATGCTTTCTTCTACTGTAGAAGAAGTTAGGGTCGCTGTGATGGTCTGAAACACATATAATGGGACAATATGTCAGCATGGTGCAGGTTTCTGAGTTGGGACATTTTGGAAAACGATTCATTTTTCTCATCTTCCCCTCAGCATCATTTTGTGCATTTCTGGAAACAGACACTTCTTGTGTCTTTGTAGCATTCGGCTATTTTAGTGTCCCTTTCTGGTTGAGAATTTTGAATACATTGAGTATCTTCAGATGCAAAGCTGAGTTCATAATGCAAATAAAAACATTATAGTATGTGTTTTGGAGTTTCGAGAATATCATACCCACCCTCACCTATGAGCCCATAGTATCTAGAATGCAAAGATGCAATTGTCTCCAATGCATCCAAGTGGGAAACTGAGAACAGATGCCATCTGCTAAGCTTCTTTCTGCCCACCTTGCTGCTTCATTGAGCTGAAGCGTTTAAACACGCTAATGCCAACCAATGCAAGGTATGCACCATGCCTACTTAAGACTAACCCTGCTAGAAAGACCTCTTGTCCCTCCCATAGTGCATAGGCACAACTGCTATGCATTTCGATGTTCTTTATCCACACACCCTAAGACCTTTCGGTCCATAGGATAATTGCAGGCTCAAAAACTATTCCTAAGTTCACAATTTATTTACCTTGTAATAGAACTTCAAGGCTTGTTAACCTAATCTTCTGTCCATAAAATGGGTATAATAATATTCAGCACTAATTTCAAGATTAAATAGGATTGTGAATATAAACTAAATAGTTTGGTACTTAGGAAACTCTTAATCCCTATGAGAAATCTGTCCTCCTCCCTTCTTCCCCCACTGTTAGGGACACTCCATTAACACCTTTCTTCTGGTGGCTAAAGCCCCATAGATTTGAAGAATCTTACATTTCTTGTTGAGATTTTTGCCCTCTTATTTAACTAATGTCTACACTATTTTGCACAAGGAGAAACTAAGGCCAATGAAGAATGAGTGAATTGTCTGCAGCACACGTGATCCAGTTGGGTCCTATTTTCATTCTCAGTAACATAACATCTGGAAGTCGGTCAGAAAGCTAGTTTTATCTGCCAAGTTAGTGATAACAAACTCAGATCATTTTAAGCCCAAACACCAAAGAATGAAAAACAGCATGTAATAAAAGATTAGGTGTCCGCCCTCTAATGTCTGGGCTCCTCCCTGTTGCACAGGATTTGGCAAGTCTAAAGATCCCTGAGCAGTTCCGGCATGCCATCTGGAAGGGTATCCTGGACCACAGGCAGCTGCACGACTTCTCTTCACCCCCGCATCTCCTGAGGACCCCAAGCGGTGCTTCTACAGTCAGTGTGGGCTCCAGCGAGACCCGTGGCGAACGTGTGATTGATGCCGTGCGTTTTACTCTCCGCCAGACCATCTCTTTCCCACCCCGCGACGAGTGGAATGACTTCAACTTCGACATGGATTCCCGTCGCAACAAACAGCAGCGCATCAAAGAGGAAGGGGAATGAGCACCCACTGCAGGGCTTGTCCTGTCTTTTTCCACCTCCCAGCCCCTACCGGGCACACTTGCTTGATCTTCAAAGCATTCTTGCTAGCGCTTCTCCTTTTCCTTCTCAGTCTGGTTTCTAAAGGGACTGAGAAGTAAGAGGCTACCTGTTGCCTAAAGTCTGACCTGTCACCTAATTCTGATTCTGGCTTTAAGCCTTCAAAACTCTTGCTTGCAGGATGCGTTGTCCTTGCTAGATAGAAGTTAGCAAAGAAGCAGCGGGTCTCTTTAAGCAGCAGAGAACTCTCATTGACTTTTATAAAGCATTTTCAGCCTTATAGTCTAAGACTATATATATATAAATATATATAAATATATAAATATACAATATATATTTTGGGTGGGGGTATTGAGTATTGTTTAAATGTAATTTAATGGAAATTGAGTTGCACTTATCAACCTTTGAAATTTGCTTGTTTGGATGATTGATCTGTCCCCCTTTATCAGGGGTATCATGTATGGTGACAGATATGTAGAGTTGAGTGGTCTATGTGAATAACAGTGATGTATAGGTCCTCTCAGTTCTTTGGATGTTGAGCATTGAGCACATCAAACCTGTGGATGCATCCAGTGTGTTTACCATTGCTTACTATGAGAAAAGCTGTATATATGTACACAGTTTCTCTGTCAGTATATTTCATGTTACTGGCGCCCATTCCAGTTGGACTGGTTCACTCGGTGGCTATTTCAAGCAAAATTTCATGTTTGCTTTTTGTCACACACTGTAGGAAAGGACAACCTCTCTTGCTTTTGTTTGAGAATAAGGAAAGCAGTTTTCTTTTTTTCTGGAAATTCTTAAATGGTCCAGGTCAGCTATTCCAAACATCTGATGGGATATAGCCAAGTATAGCAGTGGCCCCTTGACATTTAAGGCCCAACCGTCTCGTGATAACAGGACAATGTTTGCTGCCATTAGAATAGCCTTAAAACTAAATTTCACTACTGGATTGACCAAGTAAAATACATATTCACTGTTTTTGTAAGAATTTAGGCCAATTAGTCAGGATGAGTGGAATTTGCCTGGTTTTTACAGGGCGTTGTAATATCTATTAGGAATATTCAGGAAAAACAAGTATGACTCAAATTCTGAATCTCTGCTAAAAAGAAAGATGTCCCATCCAACTGTGAATTTAAGTTCCTCTTGAAGCGTGGAGTGATGCTTAGGAAACAGACCTTTAAAAGCCTTTCTTGTCCACAAGACACTGCATGCAGAGGCTGGTTTGCCCCTCTTCAAGGTCTGGAATGAGAGCAGGGGTTGACAGCTAGAAACCGAGGCATGCAGTTTTCACGTGGCAGGACCTGCCCTGCTGTTGCTTTCCTCTTGATCCTCAAAGCGGGTGTCAAGATCCAGTTTTCCACCCAGCCCGGTTCCAGGCTGTGTAGACCTAGAGATGTCCACAAGTCAAGGCAAACGCTTTTCACTGAAGCCTTTCAAACCACGTCACAAAGACTTGTTTTACACTCTATGTCGGCATGCAACACTCGGTGTTCGTCCTAGACGTTTTGGAAGCATTTTGACCCAGATGTATCTCTTCCCAATGGAAAGCATGTGTTGTGTATGTGCTAATGAGCTCCACAGTCCTGCCATGTGTTTTGATAAAAGGCTGTCATTCCTTGCGCATGACATCCCATTGTTATTTTAAAGTGCAAATGGGCAAATGTGCCTCTGAAATGTAATGTATGGCTCTCACCAGAAAATCTTACATTGTGTATGTGCGTGTGTGAAATTGCCTACTGTGCTGTTTTATTTGTTTTGGTTTTCTCTTTGGGGATGGTTGGGTTTTCCAGAACCACGGCTGAAACTTTTGTTGTTGGTGGTGCAGAAACACCATTTAGTGAGAATATGATGTCAAACAAGACATGATACCTTAATTGTAAGATGGGGGGGGAATTTGTTTTTTATTTTTTTTTTAATTTTGTATGTTAAAGAGAATGAGTCCTTAATTTCAACGTTTTGTTGTGTTTAAATGATGAGAAACATTATTAATTTCTGTAACAAGTTCACAGCTCTGCAAATTCACTTAGTTGGAGAATGAAGCTGTGTCTTGGCCAGGTCAGGAAGACAAATGACTTCCTGTGTGTTGTGAGTATTGGAGCTGTTTTAGCACTGTTAAGGTGGCACTGGGGACTCTGAGGCATTTCAGCACTATTTAGGTGGCACTAGGGACTCGAAGTTTCTGTACTGCACCCTATGATCTTGGCATTCGTCGTGAGCCACAGGTAGGCACAGTTCCTTTCCTCGCACCACTGTTGAAAGGGTGTGAGCAGCCAGGGTTGCCGTGAAATGCATGGAGAGCAGACATCCGCTCAGTGCCTCTCCCTGGAGAGGGGGATGCCTTTGCTTGGCGACGAAGTAAACAGGATAGAAAGCAGGATGCTCTTTATTAACCCATTTAGCTTTTGTTTTCTTGATCTTTCCCCCAAGTACGTATGTGGGATGTTGACTATGAAAGATATGTGGGTTTTTTATTTTTATAATTGTACAATATTAAGCAAGTGTCAAATGTTTTATATACTTTATTAATGTTTTTTTTCAAAAGATACTTTCTTATAGACATGATACTTTTTTACAGCTTCAGTTGCTTGTCTTTTGGTATTTTTGTGTTATTGGCTTTGGTGAGCCAGAGGCAAATCTATAAGCCACTTTTGTTTGCCAGGACATGCAATAAAATTTAAAAATAAATGAAAATACATGAAGAAATTGTGTTTTATTTCTCTTACTCTGGAAGAGGAAGAAATACCTCAGTTGAGGTCAAAAAGAGTTTGCTATTCAAGTAGGGATGACATTGCAGAGTGTCCTAATTTTATTTAATTTTTGACTGTTTTATTTATAATTTTTTAAATTGGAAATAGAGTTTTTTAGGTCATGCTTTCTTCTCCGTCATCTCCTACCAGATCCTCCCCACCTACCCAACTCCACACCTTCTTTCCTCTCTCACTCTCTTTAGAAAATAGACAGAAGAAAATGCAGACAATTCATACACAGAAAATGCATAAAAACACAAAATTTGAAACCATGATATATAAGCAAAAAACTATAAGGTAAAAAATAAAATAAAAGCCCAGACAAGGCATTATGAGACAAAAAACCAAAAAAATCTCCTAAGATACCATATCATTGATTGTATACTGACTTGGCAGTCTACTGCTAGGCGTGGGGTCTGTCATTGAGTGTGGTATGTCTACTCAGTGAGAATCCATTAAAGAAAGCGAATTTTCCCTTGGAAAACGGTTGTCAATTGGAGACAGCTTCTTGGTTAGGGATGGGAGATCACGTCCATGCTTGGAACTGTGTAGTCCCTGTGCATGCTCCCACAGTCTCCGTAAGTTCATAAGTGCAGCAGTCCTGTTGTGCATAGAAATCATTGTTTCTTTGGTGTCTTCCATCCCACTGTCTCTTCTCTGAGCTCTGAGAGAAGAGGTTTGATGGAAACATCCCATTTAGGGCTCCGTGTTCCAAGTTTTCTCATTCTCTGCATATTGTCCATTTGTGAGTCTCTGTATTTTTCCATCTACTCTAGGAAGAAGCTCCTCTGATGATGACTGAGCAAGAGTTAGGTCCTAATTTTAACTACATGACTGTCCCATGATGTTTATAAATAGCTTCCTCAACACTGAAGGAATACTGGGTAGATCACCCCGGTTGTGTGAGGAGACACACTGAGAATAGTGGCCTCTCTGAGTGTGACAGACCAGACAACACCTTTTCACTAGGTACATAGATCATTCATCAAAATAACTGCCCTTTAACAAAATGATCTAGTGTTTTATTAAATGAAAAACTTTATTCTCTTGTAGACCGAACTAGAATGACATGACGATAATATCCAAACCATAGCAGGAACTTTGCAGAGTAGTCAGTGTCCATGTGAAGGACCTAGACTATAACAACATCTGTCTTATGGATGAGCATAACTACATTATTAAAACACAAATGTATAGTCAAGGAAGGTGAATCTTCAATCATTTAGCTTCTCTAAAATAAAGTAATAGGTTTGGTAGCACCCATAGAAGGAAGAGCAAACTCATCTGTATGAATTACTTGTGCATGGTGTACACCAAAGAACAATGGACTCCTTTCTTTCTTCGTTGAGAAATTATAGGTATGTACAAGACAACCTAATTTATTTCTTTATAATTGTTAAAGTATCTCTTAAATACTTTACAAATCTGAAGTAGATTCTGGAAGTTTAATGATCTTGTTTCTTCATGTCTTGAAAAATTTTCTTTCATGGCTTGGCATTCTAGAAACTGTCTTATCCTTATCAATCAATTTAATACCCCTTCCAGAAGTTAATAATATGTTTTTCTTTCTTTTATTTTGAGACGATATAATTATATCCTTTCTCCCTTCCCCTTTCTCTCTCCAAACCCTTCCATAGACACCTCCTAACTTTCTTTCAAAATCATAGCCTCTTTTTTTCAGTCTTACCAACACTATCTTTTAAAATAAAATGTGATCATTCCAGAATGTGCCATTTAATGTGGTTTCCAATTGCTGTATGTGACTACTGAGCCTGCAAATGGAGCTCATTGAAACTGAGATCATGAGTGCAAAGTACACATGTCCTTTCAGAAACTTTGAATAAAAATGAATGAAAATAATTTTCCATCATTTTGTATTGATTACATGTTGAAAAGATAATATCTTAGAATTACATGTTGAAAAGATAATCAAGTTAAATTTCTTTAATTTTAAAGGTTCCCTTTTTAGATGCCTTCACACATTTAAAATAATATGACACTTATTTTAGCACTACTGTATTAAGTAACATACCAAATGACACAATAAGATACAGTGTTACCCATAAATATTATATCACCTTTCAAGAATGTTTGGAGTAATACAAGGTATAATATCTTTGCAGTCAGAATTTTATTTTCTTTCTACAATGGCACAAAGATTAAAATAGTCAAAAAAGATAGTTCAAGTTTGTTAAATTAGAAGACAAGTGTAACAAGATGTTGAAATTGTTCACATAAGTTCATCTAAAGACTGAGTCTTTATCCATGATGTCCTAAATTTATTTTCTCAAGCACAAAGTTCAGTGGATAAACAAGTTAGGCATCTGGATAAAAATCACAGCTTTACTGCATGGTGGTGGCGCACCCCTTTAATCCCAGCACTTTGGAGGTAGAGGCAGGCGGATCTCAGTGAGTTTAATACCAGCCTGGTCTACAGACTTAGTTCCAGGACAGCCAGGGCTACTCAGAGAAGCCCTGTCTTGGAAAAAAAATGACAACTTCATTCAGAGGGTCATTGACAGGAAGAGTTTAACCATATAATATCTTTGCTACAAAAATCAAGTCATTCTACTTTCATAGGACATGTGTAGTATTTTCTCACCACTAATGGTTCCTGGGGACCAAGTATTATGACATACTTCACAAGTATACAAATGTCAACAAAGAATATGCCAAAAGTCACTGCAAATTATGCGAAATGTCACTCAAGCAAAAGTCTAATTGGTGTTTGTAAATCATTTAAGGTATTTGAAAGCAAAGGACATGAACACCCTCTCTTCCAAACACTTAAAATCCAGAAATTGTTTCCAAAACATCTTTGGTATTTTGGATTTTCATGATGCAAATATAAGAAGTACAGTCAAAAGCAACAACAACAACAAAAACCCAAGAATATCCACAATGTAAATTTCTATTTATAAGTCAAATACGTTCCACGTTGCAAGCCAGTTCACAAGCAGTTTATTTCATTAAGATCAAGAAAATAGAAAAATAAGTTACCAAATCTTTTTGAGTTTGTTTTCTACTATCCCTTCAGTCTTTCCCTTTCATTTATAAAGCTGCTAAAATACGTAAGAGCGAGAGGACTCAGGAAATCTGCTGAGGTGGTTTCTCCTAGAAAATGATGGAGACGCATCACCTGTAATTCCTCAGCAACGCGACTGTGTGAAAAAGCCCTGAACAGGATGGCACCAATAGACATGCTAACTGGAAAGGGGGAGAATGTTATGTGATGTTTTGGTTGCATTCTGACAAAGTTTGCTTTGAATCAGAGGGTAAAGCTAGCCACTCGCTGATCAAAATTAATCATAGAGGTTTTGGGGGACTGAGGACAGATAGAGACAGGAAGTAGTAAGGTGGGGCTGAGAGAGGATCTCAGCTTTGTTTGGATGGGGAAACAGAAGAGATAGGAGGTCCTGGTAGCTTCTCTGCGGCTTCTTTGATCATTCATGTTCTTATCCTGTTATCTGACTCCTGATTATTTAGTGATAAAGAATAATTAGGTAAAGGCATTAGGAAAATGTCACTAGAGAAGAACAGTAGGCTACTAAAGAATGTTGAGAGCAAAAAAATTAGTTTTCTCTATAGATTAACTGGTTATCCAATACCAAGTGATCAGTTCTGAAATCATATAGATTCAAGCAATGCTAAATGGTCTCAGCTGGTTGTATTTACTTATGCTCTTATGTATAAGCATATGTGTGGATAGAGATATAAAATATATGGCATATGTGATAATAGCACAAAAAGGCCATGAATTTGAGGAGCCAGGAGGAATGAAAGGGGCTGGAGGGAGATAAGAGAAAGAAGGAAATGATATAACTAAATTTTAACTTTTGTAAAAAAAAATACTAAAATGTGAAAAATAGAAATAGCTAAATCCAAAATATAGTGAATGATAATAGCTCTTGTTATAACTTAACATTAATTGTTACGGGGCACCAAAAGCCTAATTTTGTATAAACCTGCTTGATTTCATAGGAGATTTGAGAGGCAAGGCTAATTTGTAGATTTTAGGTGCTGTGGTTGCATATCTAACATGGTAGCACAGCAATCCTAGTTGGTAAGTAATTCTTGTTAGTAAGGCAAGGTTATGCAAGAAAGGACTGCAAAGAATAGTGCTGCGTACTAGACCTGGAGAATATAGCCAGACTCTTGAGTTGAATAACCACAGACCATCAAATGTAGTGCTCTGTCTCTTTTTAAAGGTTCTTTCTCACTCATGTCTGCAGTATGCTGAGTAAGTGTTCTAGGACACAGGACACGGGCATCCTAGGCATAGCGTTCCCTACACTTACTCTGCACCGAGAAAAGATGTATTATCAACTATCACACTTCTGAACTGGATTGACGCGATGCAATTTTTCTTGTTGCTAAAGAGTTATTAGTTGTGCTGATTAGTGGCTTTGCATGGATAAATACAGTGACAGAGTGGAAGGGACACAGGCCTAAAGAAGACTGGTGGCTTGAATGAGATGCTTAAAATCTGTAAGATTCGAAGAGCCTTGAATCCCTAACTTGTCATTATTTCAGTAATATCTTTTTGGAAGTTAGCTAAAGGATGACATAAAAAAAGTCAGTAATAACAAAGTCATACTATTGTGATTGATCAGAGTCCCATAGTGTAATCTGAACTCAGTATAAGCATCTGAAAAACTCATTCCTTTTCCAGAGTGTAGTAACAGGAGCAGGCTGCGTTCCTGGTGCCCAGCTAGCTTAACCCCTGGAATAATCACACAGAAATTGTATTAATTAAATTACTGCCTGGCCCATTAGTAGTAGCCTCTTATTGGGTAACTCTCAAATCTTGATTCAACCCATTTTTAATAATCTGTGTTCACCACGAGGTCGTGGCTTACAGGGAAAGCTTCTAACCAGCGTCCGTCTCAGGCAGGAGAAACATGGCATCTCTCTGTCTCTGCCTTCTTCCTCCCCGAATTCATTTCTGTCCTCCCTGCCTATCTAAGTTCTTCCCTATCAAAAGGCCAAGGCAGTTTCTCTATTCAACCAATGAAAGCAACACATAAAAAGAAGGACCTCCTACACCATTTCCCCTTTTCTGTTTAAACAAAAAAGGCTTTCACCTTAACATAGTAAAATTACATTTAATGAAACAGTTATCAAGCAAGAATTACAGTTACAATATTTAGATCTATTTATCTTTTATC